>CAHIKZ030000954.1:1922500-2207500 GCA_903632075.3 Acanthosepion pharaonis | reverse complement strand
CAGCCACAACATTGCTGGGCTGGTCCTGTTGCAAAGATGAATGATGACAGAATACTCAAGGTCCTCATGTTTAGCCAGCTTGACAGTGGACAAAGGATTGTTGGATGGCTGAGGCTAAGCTATAAAGACAAGATAAAGGGTAACCTTTCACCTGTCAATGTGCCCTCATACTAATTTTGAGCGAGTTCCCCTGGGTAGAAATAATGAGATATATTTCTGCCAGTGTGGTATTAGAAATTTTGAAATCAGCTGTATTGACTGGCTAAGAGACAAAAGACAATGGCAAAAAATGTCAGCAAATATTTCTGTTGCTATGTCCCAAGATCCTCACTGTTGCAGAATATATGGACTTGTATGCAGGTCACTAGTGGGTCTGAAGTGTCACATATGACACAAACATAAAAACTGAATGAGGTTGTTGGATCCTCATACATCAAAATTGATGGGAGAGTCTATCACATATTTAGGGTGGGGATTTGATTGATTCATTTTCTATGGCTTCTCAGCCCTTTGCAAGTTATTTAATGCCAGAAAAGATTTTTAGATTGCAAGAATCTCTTTTTTCCTTTTTTTTTTTTTGAGATAATGTTTTAGTGATACAAGTCTTACTAATTAACCCATAGATGTGGGGAGAAGAGGTGGATTCATACTTTTCCCAAGGCTATTTGCATATAAGTGAATATAACGAACCCAGCTGGAATTGCAAGTCGACTAGATTAACAATACCAAGCTATTATCACCATAATGAAGTTTGGCAAATTTAATATATATACATATGTGTGTGTGCGTGTGTATGTGTGTGTGTGTGTGTTGCTTTTTAAAACAATAAACATTGCTGAGGGAGTCAAAAGTGTATACAGTAATAGCAGTGCCAAGGAAATAACTGTCCTTTTGACACATCATTTTTTTTTATGTTGGCAGGAATGTTAAACATGGCTGACGTTCTTTATTAATTCTACCACAGGGTTAAAAAATATATTTAAAGATTTTTATACAAGATTATAAGATCTTAAATGACAAGTGGTATTTTTAAGTCTCTTTGTCTTGAGAAGAAAATCCTATTTGCTTTCCTTTCCAATCCATTTTCTGAATGTAAGTCTTCAAGATAAATATAAGGCCAAAGAATGAACCTTCAATATTTGCAGCTAAATTGAAAGGAAGAACAGCAAAAGAAGCTTTTTTTTTTTTTTTTTTCTGGGAGTCCTTTCTTTTAGTTAATTAAAACCAAGAAACATCAAAGAAATCTCTGGACAGGGATATCCAAATTGAAGATGGGGGTCCTGGACTGGGGTAAGGGAAAATCAAATTGATTTTTTTTTCTTTTTTTTTTAGCAGTGAAAATCTCATTTACTACAAAAGATTAGCTGTTAACTCTGAGAATTATATTTGCAAGGAGCCATATTGCATTCATGTGTAAGAGTTCATATTAAAGTTCCCAGCATTGTCTTTTGAACAATATTAGAGAAGTCTTAGAAATTTATTCAGCTCTTTATTGATCATGCAGTTAGCTGTAATATTTCATTTACAGTTATTATAAAACATACACTAGTCAAGATAATTAGTTCTATTTGAGCTTAGTGTCCCAAAAATAGAACAGCAGGCATTAATTGGTTACAGGTATAAACTTGTAATTAATAACAGGTTTTTATTAGCCTATAATTTACACCTATAGGGAAATTGGTACAACTACAAAAATTAACATCATAACTCCAGTGTCAAATTGGTACTGCTCTATAATTCTGAAATGTGGTGAACAACCAAATTTTTGCAGCAAAAATTGCAGACATTTATCAACTCATGTGACCTTTTAATTGCTGTTGTTCCCAGGTCCATCCTGACCCTGGGTGATAGTACCTGTTAGGGTCCCAGCTATGGGTAAATAGTGATCAGTTTGATAAGGTCAAATTGGCAGCTGGTCTAAAAAGATGACCAACAATCTGTTTTAACTAGGATAAGGTATGGCTTGTTAATCTTAATGCACCCAAAACAAAATTGCTCTCTTTTAATCATCTGAAAGAACCTTTTTTTAACTTCCATCAGTATGGCTGATGCTAACCTCCAAGACAGTGATTCATTTTTCCCTGAGATGAAGTGAAAAGATTATATTGAATCATTTGCTAGGTCTGCTGCTAGAAAAGGTTTTTCACTGTGTTCTGATAGACATTTTTTCTTACCAGAATCCATCTTACCTATTTATAAATCTACCATTCATCTTTGTTTTGAATGTTGCTGCCACATCTGGTCTGATTCTCATGTTATATATTTAGAGATTCTTGATAAAATCCAAAGAAGATTCTGCAATGTTATTGGTCCTGACCGAGCATCTTGGCTTCAGTCACTTTCCCACCAAATAATGCAGGGATGCTCAGCTTACAATTTTCACATTAGGTGTATCAAGATGTTTAATTTAGCTAGTGTCATTCAGATTTCAATTGTTTTTATCACTCTGGTTTAAAATCATATGACATAATAACAGCAGTAGTTTTGTGAGGAAAGGAGATCTATGGAAGGTTCAGTAATTAAAGGACTTTCAGTAATTTCACTTTAAAATAGAAAAAAACTTGCAGAAAGCAGTTTTAATTCAAAGAGAAATCAATTTATACATTTTTTTTCCATAGAGTTAGATATAGAGTTATTTTCTGTAGAGAACCATGATTACTTACATCCTGAGGGAACATAGCTTTGGTCATGTTACCCATGCAATAATAATGACTAAACTCCTCAGACAAACAATGACTATTGTTGAGCATTTGATCTTCATTGGATATCCCACAGTTGTGGCTTTGCATCAGTGTTGGCCAAAATATAAAATAATAAAACGTTTTACTGATCTTGTATTTAGGATAAAACATGGTGCTACTTTCACTTGTTATCTACAAGGAAAAATATCTACATTGTACAAACTTTATTGTAGAATGATATCTACACAATAAAAGATAACATATATACAGTGTTGGGCAAAAGTAAGTGAACTCCTAAGATTTAAAAAAGTTGTTTCTTTTTCCAGATGATCAACAAATCTTAATTAAACCATATATTTATTAAAAAGAAAATCTTTATTAAATCAATTACAATCACTTATATAAAGTTTTTATCAAGCTGGAATAAAAAATATTAATTCAAAATTAAAAATCAAGATGTGCAAAAGTATGTGAACCTTACATTTAATATTTGGTGACTGCTTCTTTTGAGGTTATAATGTCAAACAGTCTTTTTCTGTAACCTTTAAGAAGATTTTCGCAGTAGTGAGTGCTAATTTTTGACCATGCTTTTTAGCAAAATTCCCACAATTGCTTGATTTTACCTGTGATTCTTGCATGCACTGCCTTCTTTTACATGAATCACAGATTTTCAATTTGGTTTTGATCAAGACTTTGATGAGTCTGTTCTAAGGCTTGAAATTTCTTTATTTGTGGATTTGTTTGATGCTTCAGATCATTGTCCTGTTGGAAGTTCCAGCCTCGACTTAAACCCAACTCTCATTCAAAATTGCTTGGTATCTTGCAGAGTCCATTGTGCCATCAATGTGTACTATTTTGCCCTATTCCAGCTACAGCAAAGCACCCTCAAATCAATGCTGTCACTGTTATTTTTAATGATTCATATCAAATTCTCTTCAAAAGACATATTATCAGCTCGCCAGATATACCACCTATTCTTCCTCCCAAAAAACTCTAACTTGGTCTCATCTGACCATAAAACTTTTTACCAGAATGTTTCTATCTCATTAATATGAGCTGTGCGAGAAAACGGGGGAAAAAAAACAAAAAAAAAACAACTTCTTGCGACACAAAAATGAAAGCCTACTTGCAAACCTGAAATGAACGCCTTCTTGCAAACATGAAACGGACACCTTCTCTTCTGAACGAACATTTTACGACAGCAAACGAACAAAACGGCACCAAAGACTGCTGCCGACGGACAACTGACCGCAATGGCTTTTGTCGCCCAAGAAAAGACACTAAACAACTTGTGCGTCTTCTTCTTGTAGTCCTCAGTCGAGTCCATTATGGTACTCCAAGGTGTGCCCCGCGACAACACACACACGCAATTCACTCCTCCCTGATCTCGAGATCACACAAAACGGCAATGTAGGGCAGGCCGTTTCTGCCTGGTGCTCTGTCTCAGTAGTCTCAAGCGCTTCCTCAGTGGTATCAGCTTCGAGTCGAAGGACATAATGCCGAAATAGCATGTGCGAGAAAAGAGGGAAAAAAAAAACAACTTCTTGCGACACAAAAATGAATGCCTACTTGCGAACCTGAAATGAACACCTTCCTGCGAACCTGAAACAAACACCTTCTCTTCCGAACAAACACCTTACGACAGCAAACAAGCAAAACGGCACCCAAGACTGCTGCTGACGGACGACTGACCGCAACGGCTTTTGTCACCCAAGAAAAGACACCAAATGACTTGCGCGACTTCTTGTAGTCCTCGGTCGAGTCCATTAGTACTCCAAGGTGTGCCTGGCAAAAACACACGCACACAGTTCGAGGACACTTCCGCGCATGTTTGTTACATGGGCTTTGGCATACCTTGTGTTATTTTGTAAGTAGTGGTTTTTTCTAGGCATTCTACCATGAAGATCGGTATTGTTCAGATTTCGTTGCATTGTAAATGTACGCACATTGATTCTGACATTGACCAGTGAGCATTGGAGAACCTCAAAGGTCACAGCAAGATTTGCCTGGGTTTGCCAAATGAGATGTCCATTTGCTCTTGCTGTTATTTTTCATGGACAGACACTTCTTAATTGTGATGCTGTCATACCAAAGGCTTTCCATTTATAAATAATTTGTTGCATGGTTGAGAATTGTAATCCAAATCATTTTGATAACTTTTTTGTAGCCTTCTTCATCATTATAGGTTTCAACTATGTGATTTTTTTAAAGCTTTTCTTTAAAGTTATTTTGATCTTTGCATATATATTTTTTTAAATTTAGTCTAACTGCACACTTTTGTATGTACAATGAGGTATATTGTTTGATTGCAGTGTACACCACTTACCAAGGAAATGAACACATGTCATATTGATTTTTACCCGTGCTCAAAAAATTATTTGCACTGGCAACCATGTAAAACAAAAATACAGTGTGTAAATGTAAGGGTTCACTTACTTTTGCACATCTTAATTTTTAATTAATATTTTTATTCCAGCTTGATAAATTTTTGAAAGTGGTTGTAATTGATTTAGTAAAGGTATTTTTTTAATGAATATATATTTTAATTAGGATTTGTTGATCACCTGAAAAAAAGAGACAATTATTTTAAATATTATCTTAGGGGTTTGCTTACTTTTTTACAGCACTGTATAACAAAGAAAATGTAATTAAAATATTAATAAAATTCTATTTTTTATACTCTAGTGATAAACAGTACGTACAGTGGTTAAAATGTCTACACTGTACAAATTTTAATTTGAAATGATATCTACATAATAAAACATGGTTCTATTTTGGCTTGTTATCTACAAAGAAAAGATAACAAGCCAAAGTCGCACCTGTTTTACTATGTAGATATCATTCCAAAATAAAATTTGTATAGTGTACATATTTTTTTCTTCAGGATAATAATTGAAAGTAGATATTTTTTCCTTATAGATAACAAGCCAAAATAACACCGATAAAACCTCTAATCTGGACGTCTGTTAATCAGCCAACAAATATGCTAGTGTATTTTTTCTGTCAATATCTTATTCTTGAAAAGCTTTTAAAGAATCGGAAATAAAATGTTCTTTTTTATTGTCAAGTATTTAAACACAATTCCTGGTTTAGGAAGAATTGATATTTGACCTTGAATTGATTGACCTTCCGCACAATTATGTACAACAGGAAGTGCCTCTTCCTGACCCAACTAAGAAATGTTCTTGTAAAATATTGTTAGTGAGGGTGATATTTGCATTTCCTTTCTTAAAGAATTCCTTCACATTTCCTGAAAGATCTACATTAACACTATATTATTGACCTACCTTCCTATATAAATTATGATTCAAAAGAAAGAAAAAAAGGCCAATAAAATAAAAGTTCCCCCATTTTAGAATATGAAAAGGGTTAAGGCCATTATAAAACTCAAGGCAGCAAACTGTTTGCATTTCATTTGCCTCTCTCTGTTCCTTTATACTTTCAGACAATTTTCTTTTCATTTTAATCTGGATTTATACTTTCTACCTTTTCTTCCCATTACTCTCTCCATTGCTTTCCCCAATTCTGCCTTAGAAATAAAAGATAAGTAGCTCATGGCCATATATTTCTGTGTGTAACACTTTTATCATAGTGTCCAGGTTGAGGGCTAGAAAGTGATATATTTATTAGAGGCAGAATGCACAGATACTACACTGATGTTAGGTAGAGGGCTGGGAAGTAATAATCTGAAGCAGAATGAACAGATACTACACTGATCTTAGGTAGGGGGCTGTGAAGTGATATTTTGATTTTTGAGAGAGCACACAAATACGACACTGATACTAGGTAGAGGGCTGGGATGTAACATTTTGATTAGAAGTAGGATACACAGATACTACACTGATGCTAGGTAGAGGGCTGAAAAGTAGCATTTTCATTTGAGTTAGAAGACAGATACTACACTGACCCTAGTCAAAAATACCAATCCATATGTAAATCATCCATTTATTATGGGTATTATGCTAGCATATTAATCTACTTGGGAATATGTCCTGTTTGTATGGTGGGATTAAAAGGATTAAAAGTGAGTTCTTTATTACAAATTGTTGGTGCTTGGAAAATCTATGTTTGCAACAGTAAACAAGAAGATAATCTCTAGCCTATAATCTGTTACCAAAACCTTACTGTAGATGGGTGGGGGTATGGATTAATAGAAAATGACATTTTTTTCCCTAAATATTCATTGTCAAATCATTGTTCATATTATGTATCTGACTAAATTAAATCATGGAAATAGACGTTTTGAACAAGAGGTTAGGAAGGCAAATATTGAGTTGCTCAAGGAGCATAAGGAAGAAATAACAGTTATTGAAATGGGAAATGGATTTGGCGAACAGTGTTCAAACCCTGGCTGGAACAGTTTCTGTTCACTTCATGTGAATGCCTTTATGAAAGATATAAAATGACTTCTAGCTATAATAATGAGGTTGGTGCCTTTTAGAGCCTGTAAAGCAGTCTATAACTGGGCATCTATTAAAATTCAATACTGAAACTGCAGTAGCATTACTTGATGTAAATCTGGCCTTATAGGAAAAAAAAAGAATATGCATATTAAAGGGAATATGACTTATACAAGTGTTTGTTTATGTACATAAAGTAATTAATCCCCGAAGAATAAGTCAAAGTATTGCTTTACTCATGATGGGTTTTTTTCTACTATTATGATGGGTATACAGGGTGGGCTGGTTGGTGCATGAATAATTATCAGTGTGGAGAATGGAATTTACAAGCAAGGTTTAAATTCCAACTGAGGTAGAAAAGGCATGAACTCATATCTTTCTCCCAAACTATGACAAAAAAGACGAGGCTCTCTAGCCTTAGTTAGCAAGAAGTCTAGGAGAAGGACAACTCTGAACAATGGAAAACAACTCTTCCTAGGAACAATCAAAGCATTGTACAGTTTATAAATATTAAAAGGAAACTGTAGCAAACCATGACCATCTAGATCCTGAAAGTATATGACACTTAAAGAGAGGATTTACTTTTATGAGATTGTTTTACATAGTAAGATCCCAAAATGAGAATTCCAGGTCTTATTCAAAATTATATTTTTTTCTCCAAATTCCTGTTATGAAATGAAAATGAAAAAGCTCAAAACAACCATATTTGGTGGTATACAAAATGCATACCATCTCCTATTTAGAATATAACAGGGTTAGTTAAAGCAGGTACGTCAAACTCAGGGCATATGGCGGGCCGCATCAGCCATATCTGCAGCCTTGAGGGCCACACCTGCTTACAGTCTTACATTAATCACAGTTAGTAGTAACTAAATTTTAAGGTAGTACAATTTAATCATTTTTATGTTGTCCACTTTAGACAAACTATTCTCGATATATCAGGTTGGAATGTTTGTATAGATCTTTGATCAAAGATGACAAATGTTAATCTGGTTCTGTGAGACGTTTTTTGTAGCCTTCATAAACGAAAATAACTGCTCACAGACATATGTGCAACCAAACATCGCCATAATCTTTGTGTGGCAAACTTTCTGAAGTTCTTAAATGGTTGAAGAAGGTATGAAAAAATCCAGGTACCTATTCTTCTAGGTACTTTCCCTTGAGTGTTGAGTCAGTCTGCATTTCTAGTAGTTCCATCTGTAGACTCTCCCCTGCCTGAGCAACATCAAAAGTGAATAGTGCTGTAAATAATGAAAACTGATCTTCACAAGATGAAAAATCAGAAAATCTTCACTGAAATTCCTTTGACAGCAATTCCAGGTAATTGTCATACTTAGTAAAGATAAATACAGACTCAGTATCGGCAGTTTTTTTCAACTCCTTGCAAATAGGAAAATGAATCAAGTTTTCATGTGACAATTGTGACTTCAATAAAGCTAATTTTGCAATGAAACAGTTGATATCATCATATAACTGAGTGATGAGATTATTTTTACCTTGTAATTTCAAATTAAGGTCACTTAATTGGGCAGTAATATCCACTGAAAAAGCTAGATCTTGGAGTCTGCTTTCATCTTTCAATTCATCTGTGCTTTGACCCTTCATCTCCAAAAATATAACAATTTTATCTTACTTATTATAAAACGCAAATTGTGTGTGTGTGTGTCTGTAACGTTTATATATTGGATCGGATTTCCTACATTTTTCAACCGATTTCAACAAAACTTCACAGGACTACATAAAATTACCTTGTGGTGGTTCTAACAGCGCCAAAAATGGGAAAAATATAATTGTTTTTGCACAAAATCAATTTGAAAACACGATTAAGAGACATCATGAAAATGGAAGGGGGACAACTCACATCGGGTTGTTTGTGTGTGTGGGTTCCTTTAAATATGGGAGCGGATTTCCTATATTTTTCAGCCGATGAAATAAAACTTCACTTTTTTTCTTTCTTTTTTTTTGGCAGGTAGTGTTTCTTATTCTCTTGTACACTTTTTTCTTTTTTTTTAACATTCAGAATGCTTTAAAAATTCCATTTACAAGACAATTATTTATAATAAAATTCTATTCAATTGGGAGACTCATAATGATTGAAAACAATGTTTTTGTTTGAGTTTGGGTTTGACCAATTCATAAAAAACAAAAAACAAAAAAAAAACTAATTAAGACATGCGTGTCCGTCAACCTTAAACAATAATCTAACGATCTCTACGAATACAAACATCGAAATAAATTCTTTATCTTTAGGGAAAGATAATGAAATCTAAACACACAAGTCCTAACTAAAAATAATAACCGGAACGGGAAACTACTTTAAATACACATGGTGTCCAATTTTTTTAATGTTTTCAATAAGTAAAAATCATAAATTGTAAAAGATTATTATTACCGAAAGGCTACTAAATGAATAAGATTTGTTAGATCATAATTAATAAACCCAAATAAAGTTAATATTTTTTGTATTAGAAACAACGAGTGGAAAATATATTCAAATCAGAATTCTAATTATGAATCACCACAAGCAAAATATGCAATTTTTTTTACTGTATTCAATAAGTAAAAATGATAAATTGTAAAACTAAAAGATTACAGAAAGGCTACCTACATTTTTCAACCGATTTTAACAAAACTTCACTTTTTTTTTTTGGCATGTAGTGTTTCTTATTGTCTTGCACACTTTTTTCTTTATTTTTATATTCAGAATGCTTTAAAAATTCCATTTACAAGACAATTGTTTATAAAATTATTCAATCAGGAGACTCATAACGATTGAAAACAATGTTTTTGTTTGAGTTTTGGGTTTGACCAATTCGTAAAAAAAAAAAAAAAAAAAAAAACTAATTAAGGCATGCGTGTCCGTCAACCTTAAACAATAATCTTTGTCAATTTTATTTTTCAGTCTTTATGATGGTGGATACTTGATCTATCTCTTACTGTTATATCCCCGGGCAACGCCGGGCTCTACTGCTAGTGTTACAATAAAAAATCTCTTCAGTACCTTATGATGTGAAAGCCACCAAACTTCTGTGTAGAATGGGAAATTTGTGAACTGATTATTCACGTCTTCCAATAACTGGCTAAACTGATGGTGATGCAGAGCATGACTTCTGATATACGTCACTGTTTTTGTGACAAAACATATGATCAAATTTTAAAATCATTATGTCTCCCAACCATATTTGCAGCACCGTCAGTAGATAAACACACAAGTTTACTCAAACCAAGGCCATACTCATGGAGAAGCTGTTCAACTTATTAAAAAATGTCCTGGCTTGTAGTATCATGCATTGGAACCAGTTCAATTAGTTCTTCATAAATTTGAAATTCATTGTCACAAGCCCTGATGAAAACGGCAAGCTGTGTTATTCCAGCTATGTCAACAGTCTCATCCCGAGCAATAGAAAAATGCTTAAAACTTGATAAAAAAAGTCTTCAACTGTCGACTCAAATCACCTGCCATTTTATCAATGCCTTCAGCAACAGTGTTCCTGCTTAATGAAATGTCTTGAAATTAGTGTGACTTTTTGGACACAATTTCAGCTGTTATTACAAGACATCGCTTTATGAAATCTGTTTCACTGTAAGATTTTCTACTGATGGTAATCATTTTGCAGAGCTCAAAGCTTGCCCTAACAGAACTAACATTGCCTCTCAGTTATAAAGTAACTCTGTTGCTGTGTTAACTTAACCTTGAATTCCTTCACCTTTGAAACATACATATCTCCTCCATATTTATCATGAGATGAGTTTGTTTCATAATGTCTTTGGTGTTGCAATGCAGTGGTTGCAAATCAAACAGTTTATCTTTCCATTAACAGTCATACAAAATTACTGTAATCCCACTTTTCTTGAAACACATGTCCTTCTTCAGCTAATTTTTTCTTTTTACAAGATGGAGTAGAATTCAACATTTTTAAGGCAAAATATTACAAAATTATGAATATTTTCACTTTACATTTGTTCTTAATTAGTTGTCAAGGATGATCACATGATTAACTGGAAGTTAAAAATAGTCACTGACATTTGAAAACAAAAACCATTGAGATAGAATAAACAATCTAATCATACCAAGTGAAAAAAAAATCCCATTGCTTTTAATAATTTGCATTACCAACATAGACAAAATTCTCAATATACCAAGGCTATAGAAACTTTTGTGAGGGCTGCCAAGATGCAAGTAAAAGGCCGCATACAGCCAGCAGGCTGCCAGTTTGACACACCTGAGTTAAGGTACTAGTACTGAAGGCCTATAGCATCTGGGTAAACATTAGAACAATAGGACTTTTATTTGGGAAAAAAAGTCATTGTTATAAAAAATTGTTAATGTAATATTCACTCATGAAAAAAATGTATTATTAATTAAAAATATTAAATCTATATAATAAATGCAAATGTCACAGTGTCAGACTTTTTCAATTAAAGGGACACAACTCTAACTTTCAATAGCTCATGTTATAGAAATTTTGGATTTCCAATTTTTCATTACTGTGATTGATTTTGGCAATTTTTTTACGTGACATTTTGCAACATATTTTTTTGTCCGATAACAATTTTTATAACTTGGAAATAAATTTGGGAATAATTGAAATAATTGTGAAATCCAGTGAAAGTCACCCATGAAATAAAAATAATTATTTGTATGGACAGTAAGGACCTACGTACATTAAATTGACTTTAAATTAAGTGACAGCAGAAGAATTATCATTGAACTTTTAAAAGGTAAGCTCAAATATTCATGCAATATTTAAATGCAGAAATCAATTTTAAGTTTTATAGTTTATTGTCGCCTATCACATACAGCAGCAGTATGCCTCACAAAAAAATGCTAACCAGTTGTTAAATTTCTGTATTTGACTATTGCAATAATCAAACCCATATTTAAATCAAAGGAACAAAGTGATTTTCAAGTGTAGACATAAAAACAAATTTAAAATTCCCTAAAAACATTTTTTTGCGGGGAGGGATGCACACTTGAAGTATTGATTTATTTATATGGGTGCTAGCACATATGGGTGTAAATATATTCATGTGTATGGATGTATATATGTATATGTATATGTGTGGATGCATGTTTATATTGCGTATTACATGGTTTTGTGTTTTTTTGCATGTTTCTTTCTATGACTGTCCATACATCATCTTCCTCAGTTTTTTATGTTTATCTTTACTTTCTTATTATTTATCTGTATTTAAAATTCCTTAATTTATATTTGATATTATTATCATCATTGTAATTTTTGTTATTTGTATTAGGGGTCCTTTTATTAGACTAATTTAGAATTGTGTTGATTTGTCCTGCTTAAAATAACAGGCCATATTTACTGTATAACCTGATGTACAAAGTTTAAGGAAAAATTTTTGACCATGTCAGTCTATTTTAGGCTTGCTACTACCCATTCATTTCTTCCTTCTTCCCTTTTCTTTCCTTACCCTCTCTCTATGTCACTTTTTAAAAGAACTTGACCATCTGTTACTTTTGTCTCTTCTCTCTTGCTTTCTCTTCCCACTGTCAATCTAGTATATCAGTCCTGGGGAAATTGTCTCCATTTACTAAAAGATTTTGGTCTGAAGAGATGAATATATAGATATTCATGAAATAAATTATAACCAAAAGTAATCTTTAAGGTTTTCGTTATTATTATTATAATGCTCTGTAGTCTACATTGAGCTCTCCTTGGATTAATATCCACCTTGGAATTATCCCTACCAGTCACAAATTGGTTATATATAATTTCAAGTTTGTCATTTGTAAAAAAAAAAAAAAAGAAAGGTAGGTAGATCATTAAAAAAAATAAACCCTTCAACTCCCCTGCACCATCACCACCCATCCCAAGTGAGAGTCGTATGCTTTTGGCCATGGAAATTCATTTTAAAGTCACTGTAATTTTACCAAAGCATCATTAAAATTAAGTCAGTCTGCTCTGTCTGTAAAAAAAATGTCCAATTTAAATATTGGAAAGAAGCAACTGATGACTCTCTTGTAAGTAACTTATAATACCTTTTGCCATTTTGCTGATGGTAAATTTTTTAATTTAATTTTTGTTTTTTTTGTTGATGTTTTCACTTCTCCTTTCTTCTTTGTCCTGTATTCACTTTTCTCCATTGCTATTAATTATTAAACTTCTCACTTCAGCTCCTTGCCAATGTGCTTAGTCGACATCAGAACTATGTCATAATTTAAACCATTTGTATTTTATGTGCTTTTTTTTAAAAAACAGGTTAATAGGAGTAGGTAGGCTCAGCTATTGTCTGGTTTGAACTCCTTCCATGTTTATTGAACAGGAGTAAAGGTTTGTCCCTTGATTCCTGTTCAGAATATGGTTTACTGGTTATTTTCTTTCTTCTAGTTGAGTCACAATGATTTAACTGTTTTAACTTTTTGGTGATTGGACTAACCTGTGGCTGTGACTTTCCATTGTGATGGTACCAGGTTAGTAGTTTGCTGGTTGCTGCTTCCTATTGGTTATTAGGAGCCCAAAGACTTTGGTAGAATGTAGAGAGGCAGGTCGAAGCCCAGGTTGTAGCATTGGACATCCCAAAAGCCTTTGACCGTGTCTAACATTCAGGTCTTCTCCACAAGCTGATAAGTTACAGTGTCTCTGGACATTTTTTTTGAACTGATACAGTCTTTCCTATCAAATTGCGAAATGAAAGTCATTCTGAATGGCCACTCGTTTAGATCTTTCCATACTTATGCGAGTGTACTCCAGGGCTCTATTCTTGGTCTTACTCAGTTTTTAATTTTGATTAATGGCCTTCCCAATGACATCAGCTCTCAACTTGCCACCTATGCTGATGACATAACCATTTACACCAGAATCTATCTCAGATATCTATAAGTCTACCATTCTTAGAATATTGCTGCCACATATGGTCCAGCTTCTTTTCTCACACTTTTTGCTTGTGAGACTCCCTTCCGGCTCCATGCTTTTTAGCCAAATTTAATCCGCAAAAATTTAAATGCACCGTCAAATGCTATCTACTGTTCTCCTGATTACTCTTTTCTCTTTCTGCTCATTATTAATGTTTCTACTCCTAATTCTTTAACACCCTGTAACCCCTTGTTTTAGTGGCTTTACTACCTTGCTTGGGGTGATACCAATTAAAAAAAAAAGTATAAGTGTACATTTTATGTTCATTTTCTTTAAAACTTTGTCATTGCTGACATGTTCATTTCAGGGTATTCTCAGCATCCTTCTGTAGAACCACATTTCTGTTGCTTCAAGTCATTTCTTCATTTGTGAGGAGATTCACTGTCATATAGGAGTTTAACAGGGTACTGGCTCTGTTCAACATTTAATTGCATGAAATCGCTGGATGGTGATTTAGAGGTATCACTGGATAATAATTATTAAAATTCTCAGAATAATAGATTAAATAATTGGTCTCTGTAGTCTAATAAGTAAGGCAGCTGCTTAGAACTGGCTGAATTTGCAAAACAGCCTTAAAAAAAAAAGCTTAATTCAAGGGCCCTGTTAAAAAAGACTTCATTTAAGAAAGTACTCCACAAAAATGTATACACAGGAAAATGCTTTGCAAACCAAATGCACCAGAAACAAACTTCATTCTAGACATACGCCAGAAATAAACTTCACTCTAGAAATGTGCCAGAAATAAACTTCACTCTAGACATGCACCAGAAACAAACTTGCCTTCTTCATAAAGTTTGTCAATTGGCATAAAAGACTTTCCTCTTTTCATTTCTTTTATCAATATTGTCTTCACTGATACATTTATTTATACCTGAATTTTAATGTATTTATGCTGATATATGATGCATGAAAAGCAATTCCACACATATTAATCAAAATTAATGTTTTTTTTCAAGTATCTGCTGACAAGCGATTGCCTTAATCCATACTGTAAGCTGAGAGTAATTTTATGTGTTGTGTCCCTTCAGGACATGGGTAATCATGGCTCCCCACATCTTCCTATCATTTCTTTGTCTCTTTAATATCCTATATATAACAATTTGAATTTTTCTGCGAATTCAAGTTGACACTGCATGGATAACTTAAACCTGCTCATAGGAGTGATCTATTTTTGACAAATCCACAGAGTGGGTTAAAAGGGATTAGTCTTTAGCAAATAATCAATTCATTTCTCAGACTTATAAGATTAATTTCATTATAAATACCATATTTTATCAGGATACCACCAACTAATTTTATTCTCAATGGATTTACTTAATTTTCCTTATAAATACACAGGCAAAGTGTTATTTTCAATTAAAAATAGAACTTTGTGACTAGAAGCAAATTGAATAAATTAAAAAAAAAAATATTATGTCACTGGTCAGTCTTTTAGAAATTTATATTTAAAAAAATATACTAATATCTTTGATGCACATGTAATAAATATTTTTACTGTAGAATTACATTTCTAGAAATTTACTATTGAAATAATTCACAAGTAGTTACAACCCTGTTTAAATAATTTACTTATGTAAATTACAAGGACTTACTAATAAATTTTTAATGTTGCCCTCTGTACTTTTGGACCTATGACAATAAACAGATAATTATAAGAAAAGTGACATAATCTCTCTTAAAATACTGACATGTCAACAGATTGTTAAGTCAAGAAACATGATTTAACCCCTCAGTACGCACAACTGTATTTATCTACCATGACCTCACTTTGGAATACCTCTCTGCATGATACTTTCTTTTTGTCCTTCTACATATCCTCTTGTATCAGGTGAACAATAGTATAAAATTAAGAGGAAAAAATGACTATGATTCAGATATCTAGTAACATAAAAAAAAAACTTCCATGGGGAGTTGGATTCATGCCTTTTTGAAAGGTACCAGTTAATCAGTGATAACAGCAGCCCTGGTTATATTTTCAATTTGGTTTACTTGTTTTTTTGTATTTTTGAGTCTCATATTAGCATTTCCAATCTTTCCGCATCAGAGTTGAATGGTGTACTTCAGTTCTTGAGTGAAGCATTTCAATTCTACAGATATGACAAGGTACCGACCAATCAGAAATTCGAACGGACGAGATACTTAATATCCTTATTAATTCTGACAAGCAAACCTGGAAGTAAAAAGACCTTCAGGTAGTTTTTGGTAGAAAATGTAAGTTGCTATCATCTGGTACTTAGAATCCATGGATCGTTCTCAAGAGGAAAAGCATGCCAAACATTTTCCAAGTTGGAAGGCAGCAGAAACAAAAAAAAAATAAAAAAAAGAAGAAGCTCATCAAATCAGAAGATGCAATTAAAGAAGTAATCTTCCCTTTTGCAAAAATTAAACAAAAAAGAAAATTTTTTTTACCCAGTATAATATTGCAAATAAGCTGTTTACAAAAAAATCGTTTTAAAAAATTAAAATAAAATAGAACAGAAATTAACATAAAAAGGAATAAAAAAAATTCAATTACAAAATGTATTTAAAACTGTCTTCTTGCTTTTTAGCAAATATTTTTAAATTTCAATCTTTTTTAACTCAATATCATATAGTATGATGTGATGAAATGGTTATTCAGGCATAAAAATGGAATTGGCAGGCCGAGTTCAAACTCCATCTAAGACTGTTATATTCACTTCACACTAATGCACTTGGGAATCTCTTTTTATGCATAAAATAATAGGGAAGACTGATCACTTTAAACTTCATAGGGAAAATAATTGAGAAAGGCGTCTCTAAATTCAGAAGCACTGATTGATCAGTATGACTGAGTAGTCACGAGGGGCCACATACAAAATTTGTAATCCAACAACAGTCAAAATATGACAAAAATCAACCAACTTAACTAAATAACTACTTCAGTATTGAATAATGTTTATCAAGATTTACTCCAGCTGACCATAAATAATGAATAGTGAATTTGTTCCTAAGTGCCCCATACACATTTTGACATTAAATAATCCTACAATGGTAGGGTGTATATACAGTGTGTATATATGTATACACAGATATATATGTGTCGTCATGAATATATGTACATGTATGTACAAGTATACAAAAAAACAAAAAAGGTTCCCATATATGTATATGCCTGGTTTGGTGTGTATGTATGTACACGTGACACACACACACACACACACACACACACACATACATATATATATATATATATATATATGTATGTATGTTAAAATGTGCCTTGTAGTGCTTATAATATAAGTAATGTTTCAGCCACTTGCAGTTCTTCAGTACATTTTCTTTTTCTGGAACTTGTCATTGTAGTTTCTATGATTTCTTGTGGGGCTGCCACATCGAAAACATCATATAGCATTTTTTTTTTAGGTTTTTCACCAATGAACCTGTTGATGATGATGCCTTTCAAGTTCAAATTTTTTCCCTTTTGCCATGTAAATCAACTTCCCCGATTCTTGCTGATATTATGTCATCCTCCCACATTTCTTCACCTTCCTTCCTTATAAGCTCTAAAGAACAATTTATTGCCAAACTTGAAACTTTTGGTGTTGTTTTTGTAAGCCATTTGTGTTTTTCGACTTGGTAATAACTTGTTAAACACTAATTTTACTTTTCTAGTAAACATTAATTCTGCTGGCGACATGCTTGATGGTGTATTGGGGTTAGGTCTTATATGGTAAACTCTCAGAAAATTTTGAAGTGCTTTCTCATTTATTTTCTTAAGACTTGCTTTCTTCAATGCTCAATGTTTCCATAAACTGTTCTGCTTGTTTGTTTCACCATGGGTAATATGGTGGGGTCGTAATATGCTCAATGGAGAACATCTTACAAAAGTCTTTGAATTCTTTACTTGTGAATTGCATTCCGTCATCCGATACTATGGTATCTGGTATGCCATATCTTGCAAACAGTTCATGCAAGAAATTCACTGTCACTGAAGATGTTGGATTTTTGCACTTATAAATTTCTGGCCATTTAGTGAAACTATCAACTACCACAAGATAATGTGATCTATTCATAGGGCTTGCAAAATCTATATGCAGTTTTGACCACAGCATGTCTGGCTTTGATCAAGGTTCTAACTTTATGATATGTAATTTTGCTGCCAGCTTTCACTATTTTTTCAATATCTTGGTCCATTCTGGTCCAATATTTGAAATGTCTCATCAGAGATTTCATTCATGAAATATCAGGATGTTTCTATGAAAATCCTTCAATATTCACTTCTGTAATGCAATAGGTATTACAACCCTTTGCCTGAACATTACTACACCGTTGAATAGTGAGTAAGCGTTTAAGCCTGAATTTCTTTGTTACTTTCTTTCAATTGCTTTTTTATTTCTGTAATAAAGACATCATTTTCTTGTTTATTCTTTTATTTCTTCCAGAGTAACTGGAAACTCTTGTACTACATTGCAAAAATGTTTTTTTATTTCCAATTTGCTTTTTAGTGCTGCAATGATCATGTCCTCAACTGGTTCTGCATTTTTATTATTAATCTTGATAATCCATCTACATGTTCTAAATGGTTGTTACTCCAGCATAAAATCATAGTTTAATAAGATGGTAACCCAGCATTGTAGTCTATTAGCTATATGCATAGCTATTCCTTTCTTTGAACCATATATGGTTAATAAAGGTCTGTAGTCTGTTTGCAACCTAAAATTTCTTCCATGAATAAATTTATGAAATTTCTTCATAGCAAATATAATTGTTGGAGTCGCTTTTGCTATCTGGATGTAATTTTTCTTTGCTGGTAGAAACAAGCATGAAACATGAGTGAAGGCTGTCATTTTACCATCATCATATTTGTGTAAAATCACCGCTCCAGTACCATACTCACTAGGAGCTGATGCTACTACAATTTCTGCTTTTGGATCATAGTGTATGAATGATAAATCTGACATGTCTTTTTTTTTTTTATTTCATCAAACACAATTTGACAGTTACCATCCAGTTCCACTTTACTCCCTTTTTAAGTAGGATCATTCAGTGGAACACTCAAATTATTCATATTATGTACATATATTTGATAGTAATTAGCCAGTCTTAGAAAATCTTGTAATGTAGTCACGTTTGTTGGTGGAAGCATATTTTTAATTGCACTTATTCTTGACAGATCTGATTGATGACTTTTATCAATTTGACCAAAGTAATTTAATTTTTGGCAAAAACAATTTGCATTTTTCTTCACTGAGCTTGAATGTGTACTCTTAGTTTTTTCAAAATTGTTTTCACATGCCCAACATGTTGTTCTTTAGATACAATTTTGATCAAAATGTCGTCCGCTGCAAAATCACAATCTACAAGAATGGTATCAATAGCTGGTGCCACTTTTATACCAAAAGGAAGTCAGTTAAATTTATATAATCCTATGTGCATATTTATGGTCATTAATTCTGAACATTTGTAAATATGCTTCAGAGATATCTAGCTATGAAAATATTCTTCTGCTGTTTAATTTAAAAAAAAATTCCTCTGGACCTGGTATATGTAGTTATGTGTTTCTAAACAACTGTTTACTCCTATAGAGAAACCCATGCCACTCCAAATTTATTATTTTTTTTCTTTACATACATGGCTGGTGCAGCCCATTTTGAATGGTTAATTTTTTCTATTACACCAATTCTTTTGAGTTTGTCTAACTCTTTGTTGACTTGTTCCAATGCTGTGAATGATACAATCTGTTTCAGCTCAAATACTGGCATTGAACTTGAATTTTGAACACGACACAGTTCATTTGACTGAACATCTGGAAACCATTTTTTTAATTCTTCTTTAAGATTTTTGCTCTGATGTTTTAAATTGGTTGCTTGTCCACTTAATGTTTTTAAAATAAATGTTTATCAGCAAATCCCAAAGTTCTAATTGTTCCATCCAGTCACTACTGAATAAATCTGTAGAATTTTTTAATACATAAGCTTTAGTTTTTACATGCTTATTATGAAATGTGACATTACAAGTCATTTCTCAAAAAAAAAAAAAAAAAAAAATTCTCACCAGAAACTGAAATTGTGACATTGAAAGTCCTTTCTAATAATGGATTTTCAATTTCCTTCCATGTGGTTTCACTGATTATTGAAATATCACTACCAGTGTCCAGTAGCATTTTCTCATCGACATTATTTATTATGATATTCACAAATTTCCTTTTGTTTTCTGTGACCATTTTTTCTGTCACAGTACTGTGTATGAATTTCTTCCTGTGAGAATTTTTTTCTTGTCTTGGTTTTGCAGTGTGAATTTATATGTCCTGTTTTACCACACTTGTAACATTCTGCATTCTTAAACAGAGTCTTTTCCAAGATGTAATTTACCACATCTGAAACAAGGATTTATTCTCCTTTTTGTACACTTGTCCTTTGTTTAATATTTTTGAATATTTTCCTAAATTTTTAAGGTACTGGGTAGTTAAAAATTATACAAAAAAAGGCACTCACATTATATTCCTCAAGTAAATTTCACAAATATGTCCCCATAGAAAAAATTAGTTAAACCTTTGGCTGTCAAGGTATCAATAAATCTGTCAACACCTAATAAAAACGGCTCTGTGTTAAAATTGCATTTCTGCCATATTTTAAATTAAAAGCAATATTTGCTTCAAATTAGATTAATTAAACTTTAAATGATCTAATATTACTCAAATAAAGTTTCAGGAAAGTATATTTTATTTTTGAAAGATTTTTTTTTCATTTTAAACCTTAGGTACTGGATTTACTTTGGAGGTATATATATATATATATATATATATATATATATAGAGAGAGAGAGAGAGAGAGAGAGAGAGAGGGGGGTTAATGGTTGAATCAGACCAGGAAACAGTTGTATTAAAAAGTGCTCAAGTGAAAAAATAAAAGTTATCTATATAGATATAGATGTATGTGTGTGTGTATGTATATATATATATATATATATATATATATATATATATATATATATATATATATAACTTGGCAACTAATATCAAGATTGTATGTACTTTTAAACTCAGTAAATTTCAAAATAAGTTATTCCAAAAATTGCTTGAAAATGAAAAAGTACTAGGAATTTTAATTTAATTCTATAATTAAATTTAAAATTTTAGTTTCTGTTTTCGAAACATGGTAATTGCAGTGTAGCAATGAGACCATATTTTTAAATTAGTAAATTTATAATATTTATGCTGTACAGAATTGTATTGAGTACTGTTTTTTGAAAATAAAAATAATTAAGAACACCAGATTATAAATCTTACTGTTCTTTCTCTTTATTTTAATATATATATATATATATATATATATATTCTGCCAATGACTATATATTAGTTCCTCTATTGTATCGTCTACATTATTCGATTGTTTAGTACTTGAGGCTGCATAAAGTGCTATCAAATGAAAAGCTTGAAGCATGTCAGCAAGAGATTAAGCAATAATCTAATCTGCTACTTGTTGGATAAGCACATTTTGCGTTGCTACATTTACACACATATAAACACTTATTAAAAATGCTAGCATTTGAGGAAAGTGCAGTGACCTTATTAGATCAGAAAAATTACCTTTTGCTATTTTTATTTGTTCACATTTGTGTTTTTTTCAACACCCACAGACCAAACCTGTGGTTTATACTTTTATTATGATGAGTAAATGATAGTTTCTGGGAGAGAGCACATAATCTGGTGTAATCAGCAGGTTTGAAAAACATCAATAAACTCAAACCTTCAGTCACAATGCCTTGTGACTTCATGCTAGTATATATATATATATATATATATATGTTTGGGTAAAAATGTATGACAAAATGTAGAAAACTTTTTGCCATTTAGGATTTCATCAGACTAAATTTATTACATCGGTGTGATTATACATGTACACAAATGAGGGATGCTGTGGGAATTTTTAGTTTTTTTTTGTGGTGGGTATATAATCTACCCAATTCATTTAGATTCTTTTTCTTTCCATCACTTTTGTTTATACATATATGTGTGTGTTTCATTAAAGACAACTGACAAGGTATTGCAATTAAGCTTTTTATTTATTTTTTCTTGTGTTTATACAAGTGTTTTTTTTCTTGCACTTGCTTGTGGAACTCTCTTCCAGCTCCATGCTTTCCAGTCAACTTTGATCTTCAAAAACTTAAATGCAATGTCAATTGTTATCTCCTGTCTTCTTAATTCCTGTTCTTGGTCCTTAATAATGTTTTTCTTTTCCTTATATTCTTTCACACACAGTAACCTCCTGTATTTTAGTGGCTTTATTGCCTTGCTTGGGATTTTAAAAAATCATTTCATCCCAAGCAAGGTTACTGGAAGAGGTTACTGGAAGTGAAATAGATTGAGAAAAAAGGTTAATAAATGAACAGCTTTCTTGGAAGACAGAAGATCATTAGTGTTGCCTTTAAATTTTAATTAAAGATTGTAGGAAGCAGAGAAACAAGAATTCAGAAGGGCATTCCACGGGTGAGAAAAGAAACTATTAAAATAGTACATATGGTTGCATATAGCCATTTTAACAGTAAAAGGGTGAGACCTAGTTGCCAATCTAGTAGCATGCAGTTGAGACACTAAGCTAGGAAAATTCACTAGAACAATTGCCATGAAAATATGTTTTGAAAAGCGAGGGATGTCACATCCCAGTGAAAAAGAGACTGAAGTTGTGATGCCAGGTCAAGATCACTTTGCTAAGGAGGAAGTCCCAGACAGCTTCTTTCCCAGAACTGTCACTTTGTGGAACTGAGTCCCGAGAGAATGCTTCCCTGACAGCTACAATTTTAACCTTTTCAAGTCTAGGGTTAACCAATATCTATCCTAGATATGCACATAATATGCTCCTCCCTTTAAGCCCTTATAGCAATCTCATTTAGCAAGCCTCCACCTTGAGTTGCTCTTGAGCCTTGTATTGATGAATAATAGTTAGACCCCCCCCCCCCCACACTACCACCAAATAACAAAGAACATGAACTCCAAAGGTAGAAATTGGTGGTCAAGTGGTAAGAATTCAGGGGAAACAAGTCTCTCACTCTGCACTTTTTATCATTACAAATTTGCAAAACTTCTTGATAGAATACAACAATCCACTTCCCATTGGCCATCAACATGGTGTCATCTGAATGGGCTTATGTTAAAACTGTACCGACCATTAGGAACTGCTACACATGATAGTGAAAGAAAATGAGAAGAAAGGAATATTGTAAGAAAAGGGACAACCTGTGGTGCTAGCTATGAATTGGAAATGTAAAAATCAAACAACTCAACATATTTGGGAAGAATATTAAAAAAATCAATAACTTATTCTAGAAGCAAACTGCTTGCATACAGACAGAAAATGAATTAAGTAAATGCACAAAAATAGAAAGCGGTCTAAGACAAGAATGTGTCTTCTTGCAGGATTTATTTAACTTATACAGCGAGATTATCTTAAGGGAGGAGGAGTGCCTACCAGGATTATTATCAGCAGCCACAATCTTAACGCTAAAAGATACACCGATAACACTGTGTGGCTGGCAAATACAGAATGAAAACTGAACGAACTCTTAGAAAAGGTATTAAAGGAAAGTAAGAAGAAAAAACTAAGCATCAACTGCAGGATGACAGAATATATGGTTTTCAGCAAGAGAAAAAGTCCAATATGCAAACTATGAATGGGAGAGGTCAAAATCAAGCAAATACAGAAGTTTAAATATCTGGAAAGTGTTTTAGCAGAGGATGGATAATGTGACACTGAAATCCAAAAGTGAACTAGAACAGCAAAGAAGTCCTGGGTATGATGATAAACTACATCTGGCAGCAAGACCTCTAATCAGGAGATTTTGAGGAGTTTGGAACCACCTCTTAATTGCTGTTGTTCCCAGGTCCATCCTGACGTGGGGTGGTAACACCTGTTAGTGTCCCACATATGGGAAAATAGTTAACCCCCAAACTGGGTTTAAAATTTGGGGTTACTGGGTGTGGAAGAATTAGAAAACAGAAACTTTATTACTGAGTGAGAAGAAAAGAGAAACAATCAAGAGGGCAGTAGATAGAAATTGATATTGCATTTAAATTTTTGAAAGTTGGCTGGAAAGCATGGAGTTGGAAGAGAGTTCCACAAGTGAGAAGTGTGAGAAAAGAAACTGTTAGCATAGAATTTACGGTTACATCTAGTCAACTGTAAATTGATGAGATCTTGACACCAGTCTAGTACTGTGCTTAAATTGATAAAATCTAGGTACCATTGTGAAGAGCTCATCTGAACAATTGCCATGAAAATATTTCTAGAAAAGGCACAGTGTGGTGATTTTACGGCATTGGAAAAGTGAGTGAAGTTGAGACGCCAGATCAGGACCAATAATATTGCAGATTCTTCTTTGGATTTTATCAAGGAACTCTAGATACATAGCGGGAGCACCAGATCATATGTGGCAGCAATAGATAATAATGATTTAGGAATACAAGTCTTACTAATTAACCCATAGCTGGGGGGAAGTGGTAGATTCATATCTAATCAGAATTTGATAAACAAGAAATTATAATGTGAATATAAAGTGGGGTATCAATTTGATATTACAATCAATATATAAACTGATCCCTCATCTTGTGGCCATGGTAGTTTCTAGACATTTATATTCCAGAGAATGTAAAGAGATATGCTTGTGTAGATAAATCAGTATTTCATTGATTGATTCATTTTCTACAGCTTATCAACTTTTTGCAGATTATTTAAAGCCAGAAAATGTTTTTCTTTTTAGATTGTAAGAACTTTTTTTTTGAGATGATAATGATTTACTATATACAAGTTTTACTAATCAACCCATAGATGAGGGAGATGGATTCATACCTTTACTGCATAAGTGAATATAACTAACTCGACAGAAATTGGAACTCTGCTCTCCGATAAACAATTCTGAGCCATTATCCATTAAATCAACGACACATTTAAGCCTTCATTATGTGATATTCCCAAGCGGTCACCCAGCTAGGTACTGACCAGGCTTGGTATTTGGTGATCATATGGAAACTGATGTTTCAATGTGATGTGGCTGTAAGCGTATGGGAGGCTGTGATAATTGTTCATGCTGTGATGAGACATGGCATAGAGAAGAGTTTTTGCCTTATGATGGCGTTCTGTCCTAAGATACTTTAGTTCTGAATTAATCCTGTATAATGAGTTCTAATAATAGTAGCATTGTCAGTTAACATCAAATGTCTTTAAAAAGAAGGTAGATTTTTCTTTATTTTTCAAGTAAAAGAAAAAAATCCAAAATTAAAGACACAAAAATATCAGAAGCAAAAGCAAATAGTAATATAAAAAGATTAATAACAAATACCATGTGACATTTTAATTTTATTATAATAACCATACATTTAACAATGAGCTGATTTTTGGTAGATTTTTTAAAACCTGGGCGTGGTTCTCCTTAAAAATAAAACTCTTCTAATGCGATTTATCTGCATTATAATGTTTACAGTGGAAAGAGCATTAAAAAACAAAAAAACAAAAAAACAAAAAAAACAAAAAAGAATCTATATCTACTAGATTCAGTTTCGTCTGCAAAATATAAACACTAATTTTTTGAAAGGATTTTATAGGAATATTATTATTATTATTATAAATAAATAAAAATAACGTGTAAAATAATAATAATAATAATGAAAATTATAAATAAAATAAAACAATAACATAAAAATATTGTATAAAATAAATTAAACAAAAGTTAAAAATAATAAAAATACTCTTAGCATGCAACAAAATCTGTTCCTGCGGCAAAATACAGACATCATGCCATGAACCTTGGTATGGGCAACATGTGTCTAGCTTCTCTCTGTGATATGGCTTGTAATACTATGGAGTAAATTCTCCCTTTTATCACATGTACCATAAAATAATTGTAACCTAAAAAATATACACAACAATACACACAAAAGTATAAATAAATTATATGAAATTAACATACAATTTATCATGCTTTTCCTGTTATTTCTGTACATTTTATTTTCTGTCAAGTATGCTTTTATCTCTGTGAACACGAGACTAATTTCTGCTGCTATGATGTGAGTGAACCCCCACAATTTTTTATCCAACCTTATTTCTCATATTTTTTGTATCTAATGGCAGATTGATGAGTGATGAAAAAACATGCCAATGTTTTAAAAATGCCTAAAAATTTTATTCATAAATATGGAGATTAATTTTCCTTTAATTTGAATTAGCTTTTTAGGGCATTATCTTTCAAATAGAACCAAAATTTAAGTTCAAAGAAAGTATTTAAAAAATCTATTTACAGAGTTTTTTGTTTTTTTTTCCAGAAAGTCTGTGTTGGTACCATTTGTTTATTTTTTATTTAATCAATTCACCCCAAGTAAGGTGATGAGACCTCTAAAATGCAAGTGGCTACTGGATGTGAAGAGAATAAAAGACTTTAGAAGTAACGAGGAACCCAATCTTAAACAGGAAACAAGGGTTAAAAACCTCTACTCCTCTTCAAAATATTAAAGGTTCGATTCCTGACAGAATTTTTCTTTAGTGGGATTTCTCAATTCAGGCTCTGGTTGTTATTAATTTTACTGTTTAAGAAAATAAAAAACAGGAATATCAACTCAACCAGGTATTCTCAGTGTGTGTGTGTGTGTGTTATGCCCACTTGGCTTTGCTAAAAACTCCTGTAAAGGGAGCTCTTTAAGTCTATAAAAAATCAAACATTTCCTTCATGTTCAAACCGGGAACATTAGGTCAACCATGTATAATCACATACATTCTACCACAAACACACACATTCTACCACAGATGCTTGCTACACGCACCCACACACACACATACATACATACATTCTACCACAGATGCTTGTTAAACACATACAGACACAGACATACATTCTATCAATGGTACAGGGCAAAATACAAATCCTTGTTACACAGGATATCACAAAAGGCAGCCCATTCTTATAGCTAGTTTTAATATCTGTTCTTTTCATTTCAATTAGGCATACATTCAAATACTTTTCTTAATACATGCATTGTCATTTGTTTTATATCCATTGTTTCATGTTATTTATTTTACTCGGACTCAAATGGTCTGTCAAATGTTTTCAGAACAAATATTCCAGGCGCCCATAAAAAAATTAATAAATAAAATTAATTATAACAACTATAATTATCGTTAATTCACGGGATTTAAACCAACGAAAAACATCCTGAGGTTGTGGTCTTTATGTACAAACATTGTGAAATTCTCAAAACTAATTTTTAAACAGGGAGACATGGAAAACTCATATAAAATATCGATTCAACAAAAATTTTCTTTCCATTCTCATTGAAACATTTATCTTTTTATTTCCAATAAAAATTCAAAGATGAAAAAAAACATTTTTTTTCTTTTTTAATCATTATCTGATTTTAACCCTTTATTGTTAAACATTTGCTCATTCTTTATTGTATCCTTTGAGTGATTCTGATCCATATTTACATGGATCACATCCCAAACCACCATATTACTTGGTTATTACTGTTTCGTTTCTCCAACATCAACCAGATAATAAACAATACTCATTTTGTTGTTTCTACATCTTTCTGTTTCTCATTTTTACGATTACTTTTGCATATATAAATGTAAGGGGGTTTATAATTATTTATTCAAAGTTATAACTCCAGAAATTGGAGGAGAGAGTTATCAATCATAATGTTCTGATTTCAAATTCGCAGTTATCTTCCTGTAACAATCTCTTTGTTTTTTTTTTTATTTTTAAATCAACTTTTTATCATATCAAATTTGGTGAGCCACGAACAAATTTTCATTTCGAAAATGTGGCCCAGAGAAAAAAAGTTTGGGAATGACTAGTTTATGGTAAAGAAAAAAAAAATCTCTGCTAAACATCATAAAAAGAAACATTTTTCATATCAGAAATTTCACCACTCATTCTTCTTATGAACAACTAAAAAGTTTCAAGTGTTTTTATCGACACACATCACTTGGTAATAAAAAAAATGCAAGGAAGTGTCTACTCAGTTACTTTATACTTGAATTACTGTCAGACATACAAAATATGGAAGCTGCTTACTTAAAGGATATTAACAAGTAAGCAGCTGTTGTGCAAGGTAAGCCAAGTTAAGGCTGGGAATTCCCAGTGTACATGTGAAATGTCCACTCATCTATTATCATGCAGCCGACCTACCCATAAAACATCTTCAGTACACATATACCCAGACATGTCGCAACGGTATTAAGCATGGGTCATTGTAACTCAGAAACAATCATTTTGCACTTATACTCAGGCAAAAGGCATGAGCTCACCTCTTAAAACCAGCCACAGGAGATTAATTATTGCTGCTGGTACAACCGGTTGAATTTTACTTAAAAGAAGAGATGGGTGCCAGCAAGTGATCCATTGTCTTTAGAAATATCATCAAGAATTCTGCAAGACAGACGTGATATTTTGAAAATGTAACTAAGTTGTGGAAAGGCAGTAATATCTGGGTATTGTTTTAGGCAGCATTTATTCATCCAAATAAGTTTGATTAAAAAGAACCAACAAGGTCGGCCTGTTTAATTTTCATTGTATTTTTCCAATTTTCAGATAAAACATTGAGTAAAGTTGTAGATGAACTGTCTCAAATTTGTAAAGTTCATATTTTGTAATTTTTGTTCAAGTATTTTTGACTTTTAGTCATTATCAAGAACTGATGTGATGTCTGTGTGACAGAATTCTTTTGTCTGCATCCTGGTATTCTTTGGGAAGCTGGACATTTGAAATGGTCTACTTTGACATCATGTGTTTTGTTATCATGTGTAATGCCTACAGGGAATGAGGTTACACAAAAAGAATGATATTTATTTATTTATTTTTTTTTATATAATATTAATAAAAATATGTGCACACATTAATTATATCATATGCACTTCAGGATAGCATCTCCTGGTGAATGATATTTTATGAAATGTGGGCTGTTGATTTTGTATAGTAATAGTTTCTAGAGTTTTGAGTCTTTCCTTGCATTGGGTACTATAGAGTATTTCGGTGTTATCTACTAATATTTGTCTTATGTTGATAGTTGTATTTTGGTTGTTCATGATGTGCTGGTCAATGTGCGCATGGATTGCACTGAGTTTCGACAGGTGACAGGCAAATCTGTGTGCATATGCTCAATATAAGTATTTAATGCTGTTTTTTTATTATTAGTGTTGGCGATTCCAGAGGGAATGAGAATTCATAGATAACATTATTTTTGTATGGGGGGGATTTATAAGCTCCCGTGTTGTTGGTAATAATTAACCTTTACCTGACTAATTTCTTTCTAGAATTGTTCCCCCTGCCACTGCATTTTTTTGAGGGTGCAAAAACCTGAACATGTACTGTTTTAAAATTGTTATAACTTTCTTTGTATTGGGCAAATAGATTTTATTTTTTGTACACTAATAAAAGAATGAATGAGTAATATTTTGATGTAATGCATTACGTTTTGCATGCATGTTTTGACATTGAAAACAAAAAAATTGAAACAATTGTGAAAAATTAACGTGGATTTAATTGATGTTACACCTCATTTAGAATCTAGAAGAATTCAAAATGGCATTGGAAAACAGGAGTTTAGCCTTGTTCTAAAGCAGTAGTAGGTGATTTCCAGCTTAAAATACTAGAAATAACAGTTGACAAGTGTTTATAGCAACCATTTCAAGGTGACAGAATACACCTAGAGTAGCAAAAGGAGAGAACTTTACGTCAACTATTGTTGCCTGCAGTGTGGTAAAAGTTAAGTTAGATGTTTTAAACTTTTAGTAGATGATGATAAATGTGTTTGTTAGGATCATTGAATGATATTGCACCAGTGAATTATGAATTATGTTTTTATTTGATTTTTCATCCTGTTTATAATCAGGGTGCATTTGGTTATTGTTGTAGCATAACTATGGATGATAATGGGTATCCCCCCCCCATTCCCATAAATACAGTAGTGAATACTGAACGTGGGATAGAGTTGAAGATTCATTGCGGACTCACTTCTACCAGTTGACCACTTCGACGCGCTGCTGGCGAATCTTATATGTGTTGTTCTAGTCCTAAGTATTATCGTTCATTACCAATCTTTGTTTGATTATTCTATTCAGTAACCTTCCTTAGGTTACAATAGTTATGATAGAATAAGTTAATATTGTGTTTATTTCTGTTTGCATCAGGGAGGGGTCTGGCATCATTTTTTCTAAATTTTGTTATGGCTAAAATGTGGTTAGGGAAATTATTGTGGATTAGGGTCTGTTTAATATTCCTAAGTTCCTTATACAATAATATGTCCAAAAAAGAAAAAAAAAAGATTACTTTGGCTTGGTAAATCATGTTTGTTATAACAGCTATTTTGTATCTGTGAGAACATTCACTTTTGTAGCTGAGTAAACATGAGTTTCAACTAGTGTTTTTTTGGTAAAGGGAGGTGGTAAAATTAAGCCTACTGACATCGACTAATACATCAAGGAAAGGGATTTTATTGTTAATGTGGAGTTCGTAAGTGTAGGACAAAGTTATTCTCAAATGTTTCTTTCACACAATTTACACAGCTTTGAAGTCTACCTTCTTTGCTTCGACAAACATTTTTGCAGCAGCATCTTTGTGTATTAATTTCTTGAAATTCATTTCTGATGTAATTTTTGAGATCACTAAGACTTTGGCCAATCTATTTCTCTATTTGTGACGTACAGTGGCCATTAATAATTATGTATAACTCAAGACTTCAATGTTAAGATAAAACAGTATTTAATTACAACTGCAAATAAATACTTAAGAAGAAAAAAGTAAAAGTCAACCAAAGATAATAAACCATTTCAGTGAATACCTTGTTAGTAGCATGGCTCAGCTTAATGTCTGGTAAATCCTAAATCAAAACCCAAATCATCAATGCACAATAATTCACACTCAATTGAGTGGATAGTGCCACTCAATAGTCACTCAATAATCACTCCAGTCAGTAGCCTGACACTGCTATTGATACACCTGACTAAAAAAATATATTCATATGTCCAGAGTGTCACGCTCGACTCTCAGTGCCAGTAGTTACTCATTTTCTTCCTACATGACAAAGATACTCATGGACTGCTCTTATATTTATAATATAACTATAATATATATGATAAAAATATAATTTTAAGGTATGTTATATTTATGGGTTAAAGTGCTCAATATCGGGTATAGAGCATGTATAACTATGGAAGTGGATATTGAAGTTAACATCTAGAGGAGACAGTCTGTTTCATGCTAAACACAATCATCAAGCCATGTGTGTTGTGTTTTTGTTCAACTATTAATATAAACAAGTCAGTGATGCATTGTGGGTAGTCTATGGTATTATTCTAACAGTTGTGGGCAGTAACGGTTGTGTTTGGAATTATTCTTGTGGCTATTGAGTGGGTATAATTGTGGATCCAAATGCAGTTTTTAGCTATTTAGAGTATTGTTAGTTTACTTTTTTATTTATTATTATTTTATTATGAGTTGTTATTACTATGTTTTCTTGTGTTTATTTGTGTGCATGTGGTTTGTTAATTTGTTCATTATTTACTTAGTTTATTTACTTATTTATTTTTTATTATTTTATTTATTTTTGTTTTTATTTTATTTTATTTATTTATCTTCTTGTTTATTTTCAGTTTTCAATTTTTAAGTAACATAGTAAAACAGTTTTTTCATGTCTGCATTTTGAGATGAGTTTTGATTGTTTATTTAGTAAACTACCAAAAAACCAGAATTACTATATATTATTTTTGTGCCACTAAAAGGGTTAAAAAATTGTTAATGTTTATTGAAGATAAAATAGGAAGTGCTTACCTACCTGCATTGTTGTCAAGGAGTGAAGTGCAACCAGTGTAATCAACTTAGAAAAAAATGAAAAATTTAATTGTGAGGATTAAAATTGTGAGAAGTGAATTTAAAAAAAAAGAAAATATTAATTAAACAGACAAAATAATCAAATGTACCGATGAACTCTTAAATAAATTTAGGTTCCTTTTGGCAATTTCTTGGTTGAGAAGCTATTATTGTTTTCATTATTTATACTTGGTCTAATGTCTCCATATTTGTTGCTCTGTCCATGTCTGTGGATATCTCATCTGGTCCTTTTTTATTACGCATATTAGCCTTTTCCCTCTAAAGAAACATTTGACATTCCTTGATTGAGCAAGCAATATTTCTTTTGCTTGAAATTTATAAAATATTTCTCTTAAAACAAATTTTCGGGAAAATATGTTTCTCAAATCCAGTAGGTGTTATTGTGCTTTTCAGTACTGATGGGGGTTTCCTTCCTGTCTTTTTTTTAAGCATTTCACCCCAAGCAAAGTGAGAGTTCCACTAATACGCAAGGGGCTACAGAGACTGAAAGTAAGAGAAAAGACTGGGTGTAGGGGGGGAGGATTGAGGAAAGGATAAAAAGAAAATGTGGATCAAGGCATCAGAAGATGCCAATTGACATTACATTTAAATTTTGAAGATTATAATTATCAGGAAGTAAGTACGTGGAAGGGAGTTCTACTGTCGGGAAGTGTAAGAGAAAGAAGCTGTTGGAATAGAAGAGGCGGTTACATTTAACTGTTTCAACAGCAAACAGGTGGGACCAAGATGCCAGTCTAGTAGCACGCTTAAATTCATGCAATCAGGGCACCAGTGAAATTAGCTTGTCAGAAGAAATGCCATGAAAATATTTATAGAAAAGACACAGAGAAACCACATTACGTTGGTGAGAAAGTGACTGGAGTTGAGACCACAAGTCAGGACTGATCACATTGCATATCCGTCTTTGGATTTTGTCGAAAACCTCGAGATGAACGGGGGGGGGGCACCAGACCATATATGGCAACAGTATTCAATGCAAGGATGAATGGTAGATTTGTAGATGTGAAGGATGGACTCAGACGAGAAAAACCTTCTGGCGCGACACAGAGAACCAAAGTTTTGCAGAGTGACAATGAATTTCCATTATTTTCTCTTTAAGTTACATGTGCTAGCCATTGTTTGGTTTCCATTTTGATCTTGAGCTTTTGAAATTGCAGTTTTATTTATGGTTGTTCTCTATATTTATAAAGTTGTTTGTCTGTCTGTTTGTGCGGAAATTACTTCTGCTTAGAATTGTGATACCCACTGGTGGTTGGTGGCTGTGCCAACACACACTGGTTGTGATGCCAATATATGACACTGCGCTGTTGGCCCGTGGTCAACTCCTAGTTGCGGCGTGAAGCTTTATGGTGTTTCCACCAGTGTTTTGGGGTTGACTCTTTGTCACTGCCACCAGCCTGTGTCCCGGTTGATCTGGTCGTTCCCGGTTCGATACCAGCTTTGCCGTTTCCAGCTCACTTCCAACGTCTGGTTACCAAAGTAACTACTTTGATCTCAAGTCTAACCTACCCACATTGTGATTTAGATCTTAGGTAGACGAAATCAATCAGGTGTTGGGCCGTAGTGCAAGCTGAATCTGGGATAAAGGTGATATCGCACAAGCGTAAGTAAAAGAAGCAATAAAACAAACTCAAGAGGTTCAAATATGTTGAGAAATAACAAATTATCTTTATCCATCTGTTATATACAGGAGTGTGTTTCTCTCCCAGCCCGTTTCTATGGATTTGTGACACTTTTGCATTTCTTAAGTGAGTTTTGGTATCTTAAGTCGTTCGTCAATATAACTTGCTTTTGGTAGGAAGTCAAAGTCAAAAGGGCATGGAATTTCTCGGTCAGCTTCTATGAGGCAATGGTCTCCAACTGCAACTGACTTCAACTGCGAAACTCCTTAAACTGTAAACTCCAAACTGACTGGCTGCCTCAAAACGTTCACTTATACAGATACCAACCAAAATCGGTGTGGGGGCCTGACATGGCTTGGGTTCCCAATAATTCTCGATTCCCAACAAGAATTCTCTTTGTTCTTAGGTCAGGAAAATTAATTACTTCCCATTTTTTAAGATTAATCACTTTCCATTTTGGGGGTTTCTCCCTCGTCCCTGAGGGAAGGTTGGAGGAGAGTTATCCTCCTTGACTCTTCCTCTCTCACATTGGTATCTCATACCAATCCCCTCAGTGGGTGTTAACAACTTCTCCATCTTTCTCATACATTCACCTCTGCCTATCACCCATGCTACCACTTGACCAATGATCTCTCGGCAGTGTGGGTGTAGGTAGACTGGCCCTCTTAAAATTATTAACCAGAATTTTGTTTACAAAATCATTTTTTTATCTTTTTTTTTTTCCTTCAGCCAAAACATTTACAAACCCCAGTTTGCCAAATAATTCTTATCACATCTTTCTTTCAGGGACACCCAAAATTCACTTAGTTGGGTCTCTCTACTGACTCATCAATCACTGTCAAAACCCGACACCTGGTTTTTTTTCTGCTAAGTCAACTTTTAGCTGGGAGGTCCGTATTTTACCTGAGAATCAAATTCTTTATTTTTCTCATGCCTTAAAATCCTCTTATCAGCAAATGCCCGTTTTTGACAACGCTGTGCCTGACATCAACAGTTTGAAAAAGCAATAATAATACAATTTTCTTCCTTATGCCAGAATTCTATCACACACCAGATGGTTTCCTTCATTGGACCCAGGAATTAAAATTAAATGATATCTCTGAAAGATAACTAATATCACTTCTCTCTGCCTGTACCGCAGTGGTCCCAAACTGAAATTTTTTTTTATGGCCACATGCATCGGTTGGCTTTGTTTTTCTTTCTGAATTCTGTTTCCCTTTGGGTGTCACTCTCTTATCATGACATTAATCAGTTTTGACAGAATCTCATATCTCGCCTTTTCTTACAGATTTTCTGTCTCATGCAAAAAGTATCTTTCTTTGTAAATAAAATAAAATCTTTTTTTTTTAACGTCGATCAGTCTATCTTTCGATATAGCTCTTTCTTGCCTTAAGTCTTTCCTGTTTTTTTATTTCTATGGTTAATTAGTTAGCCAATTACCATAGCTAATTAGTGTCACAGAATGATTCTTATCTACTGGCCCACTTAGTTGTTTCTGCTTAATGGTAATAGTAAATTCTGTCTGAATTTCTGGGGTAAGGAATTATCATTATTTACAGTATCTACACTTGGACTATTATCCTTATCTTTGTTGCTCTGTCTGTGTCTATGGATATCTCATCTTGTCCTTTTTTATTACTGTTTCATTATCTTCTGTCTGAATTTCTGGGATGAGGAGCTATCATTATTTACACTCAGACTATTGTCCTCATCTTTGCTGCTCTGTCTGTGTCTATGGATATTCCATATTGTTCACTTTTTATTACTACTCCGTTATTTTCTGTCTGAATTTCTGGGTTAAGGAATTATCATTATTTACAGTATTCACACTTTGACTAATGATTTTTGTTATTGAGCACAACTTTTTGGCCATTGTGCTCTCCAGCCTTCATCAGGTGCTTGTTCACCTGGGTAACCTTTAGAGAATTTCGAACTGAATCCTTGGGAGTAGACAAAATATCTTTGGACCTCATCAGCAGAACACTCTCCTCCCATAGACTGAATAAAGGGTTTAGTTTAAAATTCCCTGAATGTTACTCAGATGAAGTGCAAAAGCTGCAATGGCTGAAACATGATAACAACAACAAAGAGAATACTTGACGTGAAAATAATTATATAAATTTGGGATCATTATTTACATGTAGACTATTGTCCTCATCTTTGTTCTTGTTATCAGAACATTTTGGCCACTGTGCCCACCGACCTTCACTAAGTGTTTGTTGAATTTAGGCTCTTTTGATTATATTCAACACTAGAATAATATTTTTAAATAAAAGGCTCAAGGGAAGTAAATCTGTATGTCAGTAAAATTCTGGTAGTTTCAGAATAATTTTCATTGTCCTTAAAGGAATAACTGAGTAAAAATGATCTGAACTTTATTATGAGAAAATGCAACAAAAATTAAATGAAAAGAATAAACAGCGAGTTACTAACTTAGGATGCAGTGATATATGGCATGTGAATACATTTGTAAGTATTTAAAGACTTCTCTATGCCATGTCGCTTCAGGATATGGGAAATCACAGCTCCACACTTTCCTGTCAATTGTAGCTCAGGGAAAAATGTATATAAAATATAATTCTTTTTTCATTTTTAAATTCAAGTTTGTCAGCCACAAAACATTTTGAAACTAAAATGTTGGCATTCATGAAAAATTACTGTCAGAAACTTTATAGCTGTTTATTTCCAGTAAATGGCAATTTTCTATTTTTCCCCACAAAAATGTGTCGGGGGGAGGGATGGGTCATTCACTACACAGACTAAATAAGCAGTAGCTTAACTGGGGTGGGCAGGGACTTCATATACCCTGAGTGCCATATACCCTGAGTGTCAAGTCTGGGTTACGTAGGGACTTCAAGTAGAGTGTATGTCCTAGGTGCCAAATCTGAGTTGGGCAGGGACTTCAGGTAAAGTGTATGCCCTGGGTCCTGAATCTTGGTGGGGTAGGGAGTTAGGTTTGATGACCAACATAAGAATTTATTTTTAATTTTAAATAATACTTTTTCAAAAAGTGTCTGATGTTTTTTAATTTTCGTTCAACCCATCAACTTCTTCAAAAAATCTGCCCTCAGTGCCATCTCAAGTCAATAAGCTAATCTGATTAGCGTCTTAATTTATAAAGCTAAAAAAATAAGGTGTATTAGTAGATATATAGTATAAGCAGTGAAAGACAACAGTAATGACCAAGGAAGCACAAGGCAGAACCCATTGGGAGCACAAGGCAGAACCCATTGGCCGACCAAGGGAGAACCCATTGGCCGACCAAGGGAGCACAAGGGCAAACCCACTGGCCGACCAAGAGGGGCCAAGGGAGAACCCATTGGCCGACCAAGGGAGAACCCATTGGCCGACCAAGGGGGCAAAAGGGAGAAACCATTGGCCGACCAAGGGAGCACAAGGAAGAAACCATTGGCCGACCAAGGGAGCACAAGGGAGAACCCATTGGCCGACCAAGGGAGCACAAGGGAGAACCCATTGGCCGACCAAGGGAGCACAAGGCAGAAACCATTGGCCGACCAAGGGAGCACAAGGCAGAAACCATTAGCCGACCAAGGGAGCACAAGGCAGAACCCATTGGCTGACTGTAGTGAAAGAGATAATCAGTTACCCCGAAAAAAAGTTTGTTTTGTGTGCGATCTACCAAAGAAAAATTACCAAAAAGTAGTCAGCAAAAATCTACATCAATGACTAGAAGCTATGCTAATGTTCTTCCCTCCCCTGAATGGCGAACAGAAGTCGTTTTTCGCTTATAAAAGATGATTTTTTTTGAGCTTGGTCGAATGAACACGCAGTGTTGTTGATGAGAAGTGAAGGTTGAATGTGTGACCCCATTTTGTTGTTTCTATGTTGTGTGTTGCCTGTTACGTCGGACTATCGTGTGAATTGCAATTTGGCAAAAAGTGTTGCGGCCGAGAAACAGAAGAAATCTATTGCAGTTGCTACTATCAGTTAACAGTCTTTTCTTTACTACAACAAGCTATTTCGGCATTTACTTTGTCTCTCTAGCAAGATGGCAGAAAGAACATTCGACATAAAACTGATCCCTGAATTCAGTGGTGATACGAGTGGACAGTCTTTGGTTGAATGGATCGAAAAAGTGTAACTGGTCTGCGAATTATGTGAGATTACGAAGATTGAACGGATTCTTCCTCTGCGATTGAAAGGCGGTGCCCTTGCTGTGTATAGGCAGTTGAGCAAAGAACAGAAAAGTGACATTGAGCAAATAAAGCACACTCTACTAACCATGTTTGGAACTGACCGGTCCGTGGCCTATGACCAATTCCAGGCACGGCGTCTGTGACCTGGCGACACAGTAGATGTATATTTGGCAGAATTAAAGAAGCTCGCCGTTCCAATCGCACCGCTTCCTGAAGAATGGATGACATGTGCCTTCGTGTCTCGATTGCCTAGTCATGTTAAGCAGATACTCTGTGCATCATCCAGAATGGAAGACATGACGCTCAATCAATTGTTGACCAGACCCCGTGCTATCATGATCGACGAAAAAGAGGCTGATGAACCAGTGGCCGCAGTCGTTCAACCAATTGAAGACAAAGAAGGTCCAACCCCAGCCATCTGTCACCATGGCGATGTCACCTGCTATCGATGCTCTGGGCCGAATCATTTTGCCAGAGACTACCGCTATCAATGTGAAGAAATGCGCAGCGGGTCAGCGCAAAAGGCACGTCTCGATCTACGATGCTTCCAATGTCATAAAGTAGGTCATATTGCCTCTAAGTGTCTGGGAAATGGAATGGGGGGATGCGACGTCAGCGCCAGTCTCTTCCCCGCACTGAGCATGAAAGAGCATGTGATTAAGGTGCGCATCAATGGAATAACTGCTTGGGCTGCTCTCGGTCACTCATGAACAGTTTGATTGTCGACAGTGGAGCAGACAAAAGATGGACGTACTAACGGCCAATGGAAAGACTCATCAGCTGGGGAGTTGGAAACATCAAACTCAGTATCAACAACGGTGACCCCGTCACAGTCAGTGTGTTGGTCGTGGACAGCGTGTTATTAGGTTTCGATCTGCTCCTTGGGATGGACATTATTAAGGAGCTGGGCGGCGTATGCATTACAGAGGCGGGCGAAGTCAAGTTTTCTGATCCGCCCATCTGTGCTACTTTGAAGATCAACGAACCAGACTTTAGCACAGTTCAAACAAAGGTCGAAGACATGGACAGCATTTTGGAAATGGTCGTCAAAAAAATACCAGAAAAGCTCCAGAACCGAGTGTCAGAGTATTCGGTGCCCGAACGCGTCAAGGAAGAATACCAGCACGAATTGCAGGTGTGGCTGAACAATGGATGGCTGACTCCGTATCCCAAGGAAGAGCTTAGTCCTCCAAGAGGCCTCATCCCGTTGATGGCCGTGGTACAGAAGAACAAGGGAAAGGTGCGCCCTGTACTAGATTATAGAGAACTGAACGAACATGTAGACACATACACGGCTCATGCTGATGTGTGTGCACAAAAATTGAGAGAATGGCGAATGAAAGGATCCAATGTCTCTGTGATCTTTGAAAGGCCTACTTGCAGGTACGCATGCACCGGTCACTGTGGCCATTTCAGACGGTGATCCTTAATGGGAGGAGATACTGCTTAACTCGAATGGGATTTGGACTCAGTGTGGTGCCAGCCATCATGAAAGCCATCGTGGATGCTGTGCTATCCAAGGATGAGACAATTCGTCAAGCGACGTCAGCTTACATTGATGACATCTATATCAACAAAACCTTAGTGCCCGCTGCACAGATGAGAAAGCATCTTGCTGACTTTGGGCTCGAATGTAAAAATCCAGAACGACTGGAGGATGGTGCTTGTGTGCTCGGCTTGCAGGTCTGGGGGGGGAGCACAACGTGCTTTACTGGAAACGTGGAAGCGAGCTCCCGGACATTCCCAGATGCATGACGTAATGTGGAAAGCTGGTGGGACATTTTTCCATGGGCGGGTGGATCCGCATTGCAACTGCATTTATCAAACTTAGGGTGACTGCTGTCACTTCCGGCTGGGATGACACAACAAATGATGCTCCCCTTAGACACATGATAGTAGAAGTCATTACCAGGGTGCGTCAAGACGACCCCGTACGTGGTAAATGGTACGTTGACGGATGTGAATTTAATGTCTGGGTTGATGCGAGCTCCCTGGCAACAGGAGTGTCTCTCGAAGTAGGCGAAACTGTCATGGAAGATGCGTGTTGGTTGCATCCTGAGAAGGATACACAACATATCAACCTGTCGTAATTAGACGCCGTTATCAGGGGAGTAACTGCAGTCCTTCAATGGAATGCAAAGGTGTTGCATTTACTCATGGATTCCGCATGTGTGTATAAGTGGATAGCAGACACTCTTACGGGGAAGGCCAGGATACGTACAAAGGCTGCGAATGAGATGCTCATTCGAAGGCGGCTAGACACACTGGGAAAGTTGGTAAGTGAATACCACTTATCCGTAGATATACAGCTGGTCAGATCACATCAGAACAAGGCCGATACTTTAACAAGGGTACCCCAAAAATGGCTTGATGCTATTAAGAAACAGGTAGAGCCAGTAGTAACATCAGTGAACAACCGTAACTCAGATTTACTAAAATCTGTGCATTGCCAAAGCGGACATTCTGGTATAAAACGGACCCTATATTTCGTGAGGTAGATTTATCCCTCCATATCCAAAGCTGCTGTCATGGGAGTGGTCAGGGAATGCAAAGAGTGTCAGTCCATTGACCAAGCACCTGTGCAATGGCAAAAAGGACAAGTGAGTGTGAGCAAGGTGTAGCACCGTGTTGGAATGGACATCACCCATTATAACGGACATCACTATTTAACCTTAATTGACTGTGGCCCAACCCGATTCACTATTTGGTGACGTCTGCGTCAACAGGATTCCGCAAGCATCATTGACCACTTGGGGTCATTGTTCTTTGAACGTGGACCTCCGACAGAACTCCTCACTGACAACGACACTGCATTCCGCAGTGGACTATTCAAAGATTTTTTGGATTCGTGGGGAGTACACCTCAGATTTCGCTGCGCGTATGTCCCATCAGGAAATAGCATAATCAAGCGATGTCATCGGAGCATCAAAAGAATTGCTGCTAGGAAGCAGTGTTGGATAATGGAGGTGGTGTATTAGTACAATGTTACTCTGAGAGACAATAATGTATCACCCTTAACCGCGCCAGCTAACATGATTTATCAGTACAAAGTCCGACTACGAGGCATTGACGTGACGCGTCCAACTGAATGGATAAAAGAACGTGCGCCATATGACTTGGGCGATCGTGTGTGGGTAAAAGCTCCACATAGCCAGTGTACAACTCGGTACCGGGTAGGTCATGTCTCTGGAGTAAGTAACTCACACTCTGTGCTGGTTGATGGCGTACCAAGACACATAAAGGACTTGCATCGCTATGTATGTACAGATACTTCAACAAATGACACTAGCAGTGAGTACTCAGAAAGTGAACGAATAATTACCATCGGAGGTAGGACTAGCACCTCTTCAGATGGCGAAGACTCTGTGCACGAGGTTGTCAGACCAGAAGAATCCTCAGAAGAAGAATCTTCAGAACATTCTTCAGATGACAAAGACTCTGTGTATGAGGTTGTCAGATCAGAAGAATCCTCAGAACATAACACACAATCTCCTCCAACAGTCGCTCCGCTCCGGAGAAGCTTAAGAATAAAGAGGCCTGCCCATGAGTGTCACTTATGTGACAGGGGAGAGTGTAGTGAAAGAGATAATCAGTTACCCTGAAAAAAAATGTGTGTTTTGTGGGCGATCTGCCAAAGAAAAAATTACCAAAAAGTAGTTAACAAAAATCTACATCAATGACTAGAAGCTATGCTAATGTTCTTCACTCCCCTGAATGACATGACCAATCAGAAAATTCTCTCGGTGAACAGAAGTCGTTTTTCACTTATAAATTATTATTTTGAGCTTGGTCGAACGAACACGCGTTGTTGTTGATGAAAAATAAAGGTTGAATGTGTGACCCCATTTTGTCGTTTCTACGTTGTGTGTTGGACTGTTACGGCAGACTATCGAGTGAACTACGATTTGGCTACAAGTGTTGCGGCCGAGAAACAGAAGAAATCTATTGCAGTTGCTACTATCAGTTGACAGCCTTTTCTTTACTACAACACTGACCAAGGGAGCACAAGAGAGAACCCAATGTACAACCAAACTCATGACAAACCCAAATTCCCTCTTTGTAAGTTTCTCTAAATTGAACTCTGAAATGCACTTTTTTTTGTAAAAATATTTTAGGTCACTCATTGAATAAAATTATAAATCTCCCCAGACGCACACAAGCATATTAGGCTGATTAATAGATAATTTCAGTTTTTGTTTATCAATGATCCACTTTTGTTTTTTTGCTAAGAGAATCCCAAATGCCTAGCCTGCTGGCTTTTAAATGGTAGATTATGATATTTTTAACATCTTTGCTAATTCCTGAGTGTATTAGTGGATTGTTTTCCATAACAATGATAACTTTAACTTCATCATCAATGTCTGATGAATAAAACTTAAAAAAAAATAATTTTATCCTTAACTGGCACCTATGATTATTAGTAAGAATGATACATTCATCATTACAATTGTTTCCCTCCAAATAGAAACTACTTATGATGCAACCTAATACATATAAGCCATTTGTTGATTTTATGCAATATACATAGTGGTTGAGGGTTTTGTTCTTCATGTAATGACAAAAGGGAAGAAACTTAGCCTATGTAGAAGGCAGGCTCAAGGTAAAATAGCTAACAGAGTAGGGCATGAATGAAAACAAAAGTATTGTATCTAAATCTTTATAACAGAGATTGTATGGTAAGTGAGTTTTCTCATTATTTTGGGTGTAGCTTTGCCCCCAAAAAATGAAGATCCTTTATTTTCTATAAAATATGTCCAGGATGATTCCCATTAGTACAATATTTGATTACAATAGGCCTACTAGTATTCCCTGGAAGCTATGGTTACATTATACACAAGCTATATGGAAAAATCAGGTTTTTCACAATGAAACTGAAATGAACATTTGTGTCATGAATGCAAATTTCTCAGTCTGGTTTGGATAACAATAAAAGAGTACAAGACAAAATGTGCAGCCATTTGGAGTCATTTTCATGATGACTCTTGCATTTAAACTGAATATATTTTCTAATAAATGTATTTTAAATATGTAAACAATTTAGATTTGAAATTTGATCTCTTTGTCAGTGAAGTGATTGGTACCAAACTAGTACTTTATGAACACAAAGGACCATCTTAAAACCCATATTATAAGAAACTTTTGTTAGTATCACTACTTAGTTACAATTCATTATGGTAATAACTATAACCAAATAGTCTTTCTTCTTCAGCTTGTTAAAGAATAAAGTTTAGTAACTTACCAATGATGACATGCATACCAAGCTCACAGAGAGTTTTGGTTACATGGAAACCAATACCTGACGATCCACCAGTAACAATGGCAACTCTGCCATGTTGAGGAGGCAAAGCTAAAAAAGAAAAAGAAAAGAAAATATAATGTATTCTGCGACATCAGAAGTAGGATTTATTTATTTAAAAAACAGTATCTTCATTTACTTTAAATGTAGAAAGGATGCTACAAGATTGTATGACGATAAACTACATCTGGCAGCAAGGCCTCTGATGAAGAGATTGGAGGTTTTAAGTAGCTGTTGAGGAGGTTTTTAGTTGCTGTTTCCAGCTTCACACTGACCCAGAGTGGTAGCACCTGTTAGGGTCCCAGATAGAGTCAAATAGTCAACACAGACAAAACACTGTGAAAGTAAGAAAATACATTTTTATAGTATAATTACAAACAATTCCTGTTTAAAGTAAAATGATCAGCAATACATTTTATCTGTAGTTGAAGGCATGTAATTGCATTCAAAATATTTAGATTTCATCATTAGATGACCCATAGGGGTTGATATGCTACTAAATGAAATCAACCAAACAACTAACATGAAAGAATTCTTTTATGACATTAATCCATATAATATTCTACAATTTCTTAAAGAATTCAATCTGTATTCCAAAATATAATAACTTCAACAAAGTTATGACATAAAACAGATATTACCACCTTAAGTAATCATATCCACAGAACATGCATATGCACAAAAGCTGAGTATCATCTATCATGTAGTCAGTTGTGAAAGCAGAATAACATATATAATTTTTTATTACTTCAAAGCTCCCAAGAAAATTAAATTTCAGTATTAAATGACCCATAAAGAGTTGATATGTCATTGAACAAACAAACAAAACAAAAAATTGGGGGAGGGCGTTGATTTTGCAGTCATTCCTATACCAAATGGAAGCAACAAAATTCCAAACATTGAGGAATTTTATGTATAGATTTTCATGTAAAGAATAATGCAACTCAAGAAAAAAGCAAAAATCTACTTGTGTGTACAAAGCTGAAAAAAGGCAGACAAAACATTTATAGGTTTTGCTGTTAGAAAATGTGTCTTTGTGTGTGATGTGCCACATGGCTGGCTGAAATTAAGAGAATGGCCTGCCAGATTAAAAAAAATATCCTCTAGTATAGAGAAGTTCTATTGTTTTCACTACTACTAATTTTTAATTATATATATATATATATATATATATATATATATATATATATATATATATATATATTGTCTGCAAAACACCTGCTAGGTGGCACTGTGAACAGCGCCACCTAGCAGGTGTTTTGGCAGACAAGGTAACAGATTGACTGATTTGATTTTTTATGGCTTATCAACCTTTTCCAAGTTATTTAATGCTGAAACAAGTCTTGGAATTGTAATATATATATATATATATATATATATATATATATATATAAAACAATATATACATTTTAACATATCAAGAACAATTTTTGGGGAAAGGTTTTCATACAACATTGACTGACGTAAACATAAACTTAGTCTGTTGAAGTCCTAAAATATTTTTTTGGGGGGTAATAACAATTTTCTAATACAAGTCCTGCTATTTAACCCATAGCAAGGGGAAGAAGAGGTAGGTTCATATCTTTCCCAAGTAAATATAACAATCCTGACCAGATTTTGAACTCCAGTCTTCAATTTCTCATTCCAAGGTGTTATCAACTACACCACCCACACACCCAAGCTTGCAGCACCTGGTATTCCTAAGAGATCATCTATCTAGGTACAGACCAGTCTCAACATTGCTTAACTTTGATCACATGAGAATTGATGTTTCAAGGTGATATAGCCCAAGACTGACAAGGAAGGAGCAAGACCCATATTATTACAAAGATGAAACCAAGATTGTGATGGTATTTTAGCATTTATTGAATTTGAGCATCTTTAAATGTGTTCTAGTTTTTCTTATTGTTACCCACTGATTTTACCATTACTCCTTCACCTTTCTGTTTCTGGTAGTAGGGAAAAAATTAGATACTGAAATGTGCACTTCTTAATTTACTTTGATTTTGTCCGTTTCAATCTGTACATTGAAAATCAGGAAGAAAGAGAATGTCAGTAGTCAGAGATTAACATCCAGTGTTTGCAAAGAAACCCTTTAAAAATCTGTATAAATTAAGATTTGATAAAACAAATTAGATTCAAATTATACTCTATTAGAACATATTCTATTAATTAATCAGTTTCAGACAAAATAAAAAACACTTTTTATTGAAAATTTTAAATAAGATACAATATCCCTGCCAGGTGGATACCAACTTAAAATAAAATTTAATTAACTTATAATTTATAGAGAAAGTTAAAAATTATCCAGCATTTAAAACATCAAACTGGCAAAGTTTCAACTTTTATGTTTGTATAGTTATGAAATTATTAGAAAATTTAAAATTTTTAAGTAACACATTCAAACAGAGCTGAGCATTTTTCTGCTAAATATTTACACATATTCTTTCAAATCCTGACTAAGAATGTTTCTGAGTTGTTTATTCATGGCCATATAATGATGGTGTGATTAAAAGATGCAGTAAAATGCAACTAAGAAATAAATGGTGCAATACTTTCTTGATAAATCCTGTATGACTTCTTGAAATGAATTTGTAGTGATTGAGAAATAAATAAATAAAAATAAATAACAAGAAGACCAAAATTTCAACATCTCTAAAAATAGATGCATAACCAGAATTGCAGGCTACAAAGCCATATTTTGATCACCCAACCAGAAAGCTTTCACAACCAGAATATAAGAAAATACTAACAAGAAATAATAACAAGAAAACCCAAATTTCACTATTTCTAAAAATAGATGTATATTTATATTTGGCATCCATGTGAACAAAGTCAGTCATAATTAAGATGTTGATGTTCCACACAACTTTAGACAAAAGATGAGGAAGGAACCCCCATCAATACTAAAAAGAGCAATAATAGTTGGCATACTTGAGAAATAGATTTTACTGAAAAATGTTTTAAGACAATTCAACATTATTTGACCAATTACAAAAAATTAATGAAAGATATGTTAGAATTGACTGGCCAGTTTTGCAATATAACACAAGAAAAAACAGAAATTTTAATACACTCCCAAAAATTAGTGTTATTTCATGAAGGGGGAGTATGGACAAAAAATTGGATCTAAACTTTGACATTGCAATGGAGGTATATGACTCTGCAGAGACCTGTGAATTGGTGGGTGTTTACTTGTTATGCCAGCAGAGCAAACTTTTAAACATTTATAACCTGTACTGAGATGATAGAATTATAGCACTAAGAAATACAAGCCACCAGGGAAATGGATATAATAATAAAAGTAATATGATGGATGTTAATGTTTTGGATGTCACACTTAATCTAAGAACAGGGTTGTTCAGACATTTTATTAAGAAACTAAATGCCCTCAGGTATGTTAGTACTGAATCCAACTATCCACCAAAAGCTTATTCAGACAATCTTTACAGGGATGACTGTATGCAAACTCCTCCAATACAGATATTTTCAATGATGAAGCCATAGCATTTCAAAAGGCATTAAATGTGAGTAAACACAATGCTTGCTTAAAATTTGAGTGGGAGGGGGCATGTAGTAGTGAGAATTATGAGAAAATGAAAAAAATAATATTAACAAGAATAGAAAACGGAAAATCCCATGGTTTACAATCCTAAATATTAATGTTAAAAATAACATGGCAGAAATGTTTCTAACTTGTTAAACATTTCATCAATTCACCAAAATTGAAAAAGTTATTCAACATAAACAATTTGAAGGAAACCTGTAGTTGCACCAACTAAAGAAAAATTATAATAAACCATTATAGAAAAATAAGGGTGGGGTGTGATATCAGAGAAGCCTGCAGATGTAATTGCAGAATAAAAGAGGAATGTCCATGAAACAGAATGTGTTTAGCAAGGAATGCTGTTGGTGAGACCAAATATTATATAGGAGCCACCAAAGGCAAATGGAAAAGATGCTTTAACAACCATATAACTAAGAACACAAGTTGCTTACCTGGAAGATACAGAAAAAAGATTACTGCTGATGAGTATAAGCAAGTCCTGAGTGAGACATTATATTTTTTAATCTATTCAATGAAACATGTGAGAGTAGTGCAACAAGAGTGTAGAAAGTGGAACCAGCAAGCTGAGTTTAAATCCTAGTATAGTATATTGTGTTCACTTTCATGCAAATGCTCTTGGGAAAGACATATCTCTTCTCATCCAGATAGGGGTTAAATAGTAGAGGTAACTGGGTTTTGTAGACTTGGTTTCACTTTGTCTAAGAGAAGGAATTATTCTGAATTCCAAACCATGGGGAAGCCAATGGGAAACTACTTGATTATATTTTGCAAAAGTGCTTGGCAATTCACAGATAATAAAAAAAAGCAATCTGTGGAGAGTCAAGATCAACTATGCTCTGAAGGGACATTGCAATATAAAAAAAAAAGACTATTTCCGAAAAAAGATATGCAGTGCAGCTCAATAGCAGTGTCATAGATTGAGGCCAAGGGGATAAATTTAGTCATTTTTAGTTTTCAGTACCAGAAAAAGTAATAGATGCCCCTAAATGCCTACTAGGGGCTTTTGCAAGTATGAGATACCTCTAAGACAGTGGTTCCCAAATGGTGCAGCAGAAGAGGATAGCAGGTGAAGTAGAATGATTGAAAGATAAAAATTTAGAAACAGTTTAAAAAAAAAATCACAAGTCAAAAATAAATATGATTTCAAAATTTAAAATATTTTTATGGATTACTTGGAATTACATGCATGAGTTCCAATATAAATAGTTCTAAATTATTACTGACTGATTTTATAATTGTGATACTTTTTATATCAAGTATAAAGAATATAGTAACTAGAGTCTGCAAATTGGAAGAGAGAGTTATCAATGGCATTGTTCTGATTTCGATTCTGCAGTTATCTCCCTTTAAACCTCTACCATAGAAAAATGTTCATCAGAACAATTACTATGAAAGTATTTATAGAAAACGTACAGGTAAATTATATTACAGTGGTGAGAAAGTGACTGAAACCTAGATGCCAAGTTTAATAACATTGAGGATATTTTTTTTGTATTTTATTAAGACTCTAAATACATAGCAGAAGCACCAGACCAGATGTGGCAGCAATATTCAATATTATTCAACACTTTCAACTATCACTGGTCATTTTTGAAAATAGGTATTTACACGTTACAGTTTTGAAATTCAAGTAACCACCTCTCCTCCTATATGCTGTATAATCTCCTCAAAGATGAAGAAGAGATTTGAAGCAGAGGAAATGTGGTTCTACAGAAAGATGCTGAGAATACCATGGGTGGAACATGTGAGCAGCGACAAGGTTTTGAAGAGAATGGAAGCAAAACGGAAACTTGTACTTAACAACAGGAAAAGGCAATTGAAATTTCTGAGGCATGTAACGAGGAAAGAGGGTTTGGAAAATATGATACTCACAGGACAGATTCAGAGATAGAGGAAAGCAGTATGTAATATACTTGATGCACAGAACTTGGATTGCAGAACAGGGTTTGGGGGAAATACCAAAAAGACAAAACTTATTAAGAACTACAAAAAGGAAAATGTGGAGGACCACGATTGCCTACGTCCTGAACGGACATGGCCCATAAGAGAAGGCAAATGTTTAATGTTTAGAATGTTACAAATCATGTTGTTACAAGTCATGTTTTTATAGTATTGATGTCATTTGCAAGCCACTTAAAACACATCAAAAGTTGTTTATAATATGTAAATCAAGCTAGTGTTTATTAATTGTTTAATACATTGAAGTACACAAATTTCTTTGATGAAAGATCATAGCCTAGAAGTAAATATTTGTCTTTAATAAAAACTGTGAGGGGTGATGAAAAGTTGTTGGTTCAACTAAAAAGGGATTCTGATGTTTAGTTAAATATCTAGAAGTGTGTTTGCTTTTTGTGTGTATGTATGTATATATATATATATATATATATATATATATATATATATATGTGTGTGTGTGTGTGTGTATATATATATATGTATGTATATGTGTGTGTGTCTGTGTGTGTGTGTATATAATGTACATACAGGGTGTGATGGATAAATTGTCTAAATTATGCAAAAATAAAAATAACACTGACATCTCATTTTACCAGATATACTTACCAAAATTACAATATCTTTAAATGCTAAAGAGTAAATTTATTCAATAAAATAGCCATTGGTTTCAACCATGGCATCCAGATGACTTTGGAATCTTTAGATCTGATGTGCCTAACCACTTGCCCACATACGATTTATGGTCAAACAAAGCCTGAATAGTGCCTTTTGAACACACACTCTGCCGATTCTCAAAATATCCATATTTGCTCTGTATTGTAATATAAACACTAACATAAACAAAGACAATTTATTTTTAGGAAATAGATTAAATTCAACATATTGTTATTTTTAATTTATTGTGTTTAGATGTTTTTTTTTGACTGTAAGTCCTACATGGCTGAGTAGTTAGGCATGTCAGATCCAATGACAGTCCCCCAATAAGGATGCAGGTTCGAATCCTGCTGGAGGATGCATATTTCTCGAATATTCAGGCTGCTAGATGTAATTGAATATAAAATACTGTTTAATTAAAAAACAGAGCTTCTACTCAAATATGAGTATCTATCAAAAATAATGTTTAAACAAAATAAATTAAAAATAACAATATGTTGGATTTAATCCAATTCCCATATATATATATATATATATATATATATATATATACACACACACTAGCTTAAGAGCCACCCTATCAGGTGACATTTAAGCCAGCTTCTGTGGAGGGTTCTTGATTGGGCCTTTATCATAATAGGTAAGGAGGAGTAGATGCAATAGGCAACAATAAACTGCAGAACATTTATGTATTGTATTAATATTTAAGCTTACCTTTTAAAAGTTCAATGATAATTTGTTTGCCATCATTTAACGACAAATTGAGGTATGTATGTCTTACTTTCTGTACAATTATTTCTATTTCATGGGTGACTCTTGCTGGATTTTGCAATTAATTTTGATTATTCCCAAATTTATTTCCAACTTAGAAAAATTATTGTCCAAAAAAATTTGGCACAAAAATTCATCAAAAACAACTGCAGTAATGAAAACTTGGAAATTCAAAATTTTAGGATTGCGGGTCTGAATCCAGCCTGGAATTTTTTTTTAATTTGCCTGTGAAGTCAGCCTGATTCCAAAATGGTATGATATAGTGGGCTACAGCCTATAGAAATAAAGTTGAAAAAGTGTGAGAGAGTGACACTGACATTTGCATGCATGTATATATATATATATATATATATATATATATATATAAGCAGCTGGCGGTTGATTTATCAGGGAGGTGATGCTATTGGTCCGAGAATAATGGTACCTTTGGAAAATTCCTGAAAAATACATTTGAGGTTGACTGAAGCCTTGTGAGTGAAAGTGGGTGGATGGAAATAATTGGAAGCTGTCAGTAGTTTTGCTAGTATGAAGTCACAAGTCCTTGTAACTGACGTTTTAAATGTACTGGCCTTGTTAAAAAAAAAAAAAAAAATTAAACTAAAAAACAAAAACTGTTGATCATCCTAGATGATGATCTCTCTCTCTCTCTCTCTCTCTCTGAAACTGCAATGTCTGCTCACAGTATAAACCATTTGTGGACACTGTGGATGCTGAACAAATGCAAATGTGCCTGAGCAGAGATCTGCACAACAGGGACTGGCTAGCCAATGCCCCAAAATACAAATAGCCAGATTATATGTAAAGGATTAATACAAATATTAACTTAGCTAATTGATGTTATATTCAGCAACTTTAGAGTTTTATAGACAAATTTTTGTGTAATTGTTTGTCCACTCATCAGGAGGTATCAGCAAATACCTGTCAGTTTTGTCACATTCATTATTTTTTATATCAAGTTTAAAAAAAAAATTTTATATGCTTTGTTTATTAGTGTTAGGTTGATTTTTCTTCTTCGTTTGCATGTATAAGTGCATGTACACCTGTATGTGTGTGTTTGTGCACATATAGTGGGTAATTGGATGACAAAATGGAAAAATTCTATGATACATTTTGTACTGAATTTTTTAACCACCATTAGTCAGATATATAGAGAGTTTATATATAACATTCTCTTCTCCCCATATATATATATATATATATATATGAAAAAATGTAGTTTTATGGTATGCTATATTTATGGATATAAAGTGCTCAATATCAATGAGAGAGCATATGTAAATATAAAAGTTCACATTGAAGTCAACTCCCAGAGGTGACAATCTGTTTCATGCTAAATGCAATCCTCAGATCATGTGCATTTTCATTTGACATTTCATATATGATGATTAGTGATGCATTGTGGGTAATTTACTGGTTATTTTGGTAGTTGTGATTTGTTAATTTGCTTACTATTTACTTAGTTTATTTACTTATTTGCTTGGATTAATTTATTTTACTTGTTTTTGTTTATTTTATTTATTCTTGTTTGTTTTCAGTTTTCAATTAAGTAATGTAGCAAAATTTTTTTTTTGTGTCTGCATTTTAAGATGATTTCTGATTGTTTATTCAGTAGTTTGTTTTGGTCTGGAAAGGTAATTATAGCCATTTTTTTCCTCTAGGCATAGTTTACAGATTAATTGTTGTAGGCGGATGTTTTTTCCTTATTTTCCAAGATATTTTCAGTGGGATTTGTTTTTAATCTTCCAGATATGTTTCGAAAGCATTGCGCTGTTAGTGTATTTACTATTTGTAAAGGATGTTTTGTCTGCCTAGTTTCTTTGTTTCCAGACTCCTTAAGTTACACCTATGTATATTTTTTCTTTTGTAAATATATTTGTAAATCTCATTTGTTTTTTTCATATTTATTTCTCTTCCAACTTTCCAATATCTAATGTCTTCTCATGGCTGTGTCTCAGAAAATAAAGAAAAGTAATATTACAATCAGATAAGTGGAATGATCAATATTACACCACTGACATGTGGTAAGCCAAACTTAACAAATTAATGAAAAAAAAATAAAAAAGAAAGGAAAACAAAAGAAAAAAGAAAGCGAAAAGACGAGAAAAAAGAAAAGAAAAGAAAGAAAAGACGAGAAAAAAGAAAAGAAAAGAAAGAAAAGACGAGAAAGAAAGAAAGAAAAGACGAGAAAGAAAGAAAGAAAGAAAAGACGAGAAAAAAAGAAAGAAAGAAAAGACGAGAAAAAAAGAAAGAAAGAAAAGACGAGAAAAAAAGAAAGAAAACACGAAGAAAAAGAAAGTAAAGAAAAGAAAATAGAAGAAAAAAGAAAGAAAACACGAGAAAAAAGAAAAAACAAGAGAAAAGAGAAAAAAAGGAAAGGAAAAACTAAAAAGAAAAGGAAAGGAAAAACAAAAAAGAAAAGGAAAGGAAAAACAAAAAAGAAAAGAAAACGAGAAAGAAAAGAAAACGAGAAAGAAAAGAAAACGAGAAAGAAAAGAAAGGAAAAATTTAGGGATCAAAGCAACTGTCAGATTCAAACCCAATACACAGGGTTTTTGGTATTTACTGCTGTTCTCTTCTCTATATCCACTTTGTCGTTCATTGTACGTATAGTATGATGTCCCCCTACAGAAGACCTCTCTCATCTCCATGATGGTCTACTTGTAATGGGGAATCACCAATCATTCGCCCAGATGATAGGCATACTAGACATCCGGGCACCTCAGAATTGAGCACTAACACACCTGGATGTCCCTCGATTCTACCCAACCACACTATTATTATCTACAGGTGCTAATGAACCAATTTCTTGTAGGACAACAAAGAAGAAGGATCTCTTTTGATGGAACGACATACTCTCCTTCTCTCAAATCGAAGGCCTACATGCCAGACAAAGACGAACTCTCTTTCATCACGAATAAGGCAAGTCCTGTTCACCATTTCTGCCATTTGACTCTGGTTCTGGTTCAATATGTCTGCCACATAAACTTTTTGTACAGCAAATGAAGTCACATACAAAGTGATAAAGGTTAAAAGAAAATGATATTCAAAAGGATTGGAAGGTGCAAATTGATTTGACATGCACTACAATCAACAGACTGCATTCTACTGGATTTGTGTTTAATGATATATTATGTATTTACACATTTTATATTCAGACGATTGACCTCATCTTTGTTGTTATTATCAAAACATCTTAGCTGCTGTGTTACCTGATGATGACTGGAGAGCACAATTGCCAAAAGGTTGTAACAACAAAGATGAGAACAATAGTCTGATTATAAATTGTGTAAATAACAATAACTCTTCATCCTAGAAATTTAGAGAATTTATTATTTTTATTTATTATTTTCCCATTTGGAGAAGTATAGACATCTTGGTTGTTATACTCACAATGTTTTGCCTGATGTATTCTCTGGCCTTCTTCAGGAGTCTCTAATAAACAGCAATTTTTATTGGAATTTTGAACCCAACAGTCAGTCAATTATGTGCTATGCGTGATACATGCTGAGGCGATCATGTACCTTTCAATACATGACTGACAACGAGGTTGCCATTTCTTTCTGTGGTAGACTAGTTGCTATCCAAGGCTATAGAACCTGGTCTGTCCTGCTATTTACTCATAGCTGGGGTTGGGGAGAGAAGAGGAGGATTCATACCTTTCCCAAGGGTATTAGCATGTAAATGAATGTAATGGATTTGACTGGAATCTGAACTTGGCTCTTTGATTCCTCAATCTCTGCCACTATCCATTACTCCACTATGCCTCCCTTTGAATCAAACACTTTATTCAATACATGGAGGTCATCAGCACCCACTCGTATTAGGATTGTCATCTCCCTTTCTTTATTTCCTTTCTCCCCTCTGTTGACAGAGATGGAAGGCCCAACCTACTCCTGAAGAGTCATGAGCAGGAGTCACAGAGGAATGTGGGTGGTGGACACAGCTGGGTAAGTCAGGCCCTCTTGATAGCACATTGCAGATCCTCTTCATGTTGATGATTGGACTTGAAAGTCTTGGTATCTGCTCACATGGTCCTATTGCAGGAAGGTCGATTTGCAGCCATTGTTTCTCTGGTCTCAGGCACGATGTTGGCCTGTGTCAAGGATGTTTCAACTGATTCTTGAAGTGTCGTTTTAGGCCTCCATGTAGCCTCTTGTCACTGGTGAGTTCTCCAAACAGGATGATATGTGGGAGTCGAGTGGGATACATTTTGGGCATGTGACCTGTCCAGTGAAGGTGATGTTGAAGGATGGTAGACTCAATACAGGAGAAAGATGTTCAAGAGAGAACCTTGGTGGTGATGTAGTCTTCCCAACTGATGTGAAGGATTCTTCAGAGCTTTGTTTGCTGCAACTGTTCTTGACATTTGACATCCTGATGATACAAAGTCCAGGCCTCAAAAGTGTACATAAGGGTGGAGAGGACCACAACCCAAAGGACCAGGATTTTGGTGTTTATAGTGAGGCTGTGATTGCTGAAGACCTGAGGTGAAAGTGTTCTGTACACAGTATGAGTCACTTTGATCCTATTGTTAAGGCCACTCTCACAGGTGACAATGTTCGTGGAGGTAGTGTGTTCTCCTCCCGCTCTCCATGTCAAGGGGAGATAACTTATGTCAGTTAATTTTTCTTTTTAGCTTTTTGCTACTTGTTTGTTTCCCTCTATAGAAACAACAGAACCATAGTATTCTTTGCTAGTGAATCTATAGTGCCATTCCATAGTGTTCAAAGAAGGATGGTCTTTGCTAAGACTCTCAGGATTTACTCGCACATTGATCTTAGGAAGTTGTTGTATATAGCTAATTCCTAATCTGTCAGAACAAAATGACTATATGAGGACAGACAAGGAATTAATATAAATTAAAGTGGAGTGTGATAAAGATGTGTTTTTTTTGCTGGATATATATTTAAAATGTACAGTGAGACAATTGTAAATTAGTGAACTTATAATGGTTTATTATCAGCGATCATAACTTTAACAGTTTATAGTATGCAGATGACAGTGTGTGATGTTAACAGATTCAAAAGGAAAACTAAAAGAACTATGAGACAAAGACGTCAAAGAAAGCAAGAAGACCAAACTAAATAGTAATTTTTTAAGTCATTTTTTATGTTTATACATTCTTTTTCATAGATACAAATATTTAAGTAAATGCTCTGTTTATAATAAACAGTATTAATGACATTTACTGGCCTGAATGTCTGAGAAATTTTCATAGAAAATATGCGTCCTCTGACAGGAATCAAACCTGTATCCTATACGGAACTATCATATAGTCTGACATGCCTTAACTGATTGGGCCACAGAGGAGTGTTCGGTTAGCAAGGTTGATTTTAATGCTTTTAAACACAATTCTCCATAATTTTCTCTCATACATTCATATCTGCTCGATGCATGTCTAAATGTAAACAAATGATGTCATACATTATGAAATGGACAAAGTCTGACATTTATTTTTTAAGTCATTTTTTTATGATTTAAGTCATTTTTACAAATATTTAAATATTATTATAAACAGAGCATTTACTTAAATATTTGTATCTATAAAAAGAACGTATAAACATAAAAACATGACTTAAAAAATAATTGTTGGACTTTGTCCATTTCATAAATAGTAATTATGAGAAGACGAACCAAAATTGTAAGCAAAAAGGACAACTCATAGTGTAAATTACACATTGGGAATGACAAAAATCAAGCAGGAACTTGTGTTGGCAGATTCAAAAGAAAAACTGAAACAATTATGAAAATAATTTGTGGACAAAATAATGATGCTATGAATTTATATTAACAAAAGACTTAATCAAATAAATGTTGGGGGGGGGACTGATAAATGTTAAAGTGAATCATGCCAAAGTTGGATTAAAAAGATTTACAATAAAGGTACGTATAAATAATCTGACATCTGTATCATTGGATAAAACTGTTTTCTAATAAACAAATGCTTTTTGTGAATACACATAAATTGAAAAAGTAGTGTGACACAGAGATGCATTTTCTCACCAGTCGGTGGGGTTCAGGATTAGTATGCACAGGCTTTATCCACAGGCTTCACTCGCTCAAAGCCATTATTAACCATTGATCTTAAAAAGCAGTTGTATACAGTGAAATCCTAATCTATTAGATCAAAATGACTAATGAGAATAGACAAGGAATATAAATCAAAATAAAATAGAATCACGATAAATGGATGTGCTGCCCCGAGGAGGTGTAGAATATTGGTTGGCTTGCAAGTGGTCTGATACACAAGTGTTGGGCAGGTCCATTCCAACACACATTTGCATGAGTGGACTCTATCCACCCATATATCTCTCCATTAAATGACTCAGGGCTGCATTTTAGCTTGAAGTGACTACACCAGTCTACTTGTGCATCAGACCACTTGCAAACCAACCAATATTCTACATGGCACTGCAAACAGGATCCAATGATTGGCAGGTGCTCCTTATCAAAATTGGCATCCCAGCTGACTCTGCCAGGACTTATGCTGAAACTTTTATGAAAGAAAGCATCACCAAAGATAGCCTCTCTATGATAGTCTGGGAAATCCCCAGAGCTAGGTGTCACAACCATGGGACATGCCCTAGCCATTCTAAAACTAGCAAAGGACCAGCCTTTGACATCAGACAGCTACACGAAGGCCCCTGCAGTTAAACTACCCCCCCCCAGCTCCATTCAAAGATGACATCTCAGCAATTCCAAAATTGACTGGGAGGTATTAGTATGAATGACAAACATGCTCCCCACCCCTGCACAGACCAACATCCAGTTATACAACTGTGCTGATGAAATGGTCCAAACATCAATCATAAACACATACCCTACCCACATGCATTAGGTGCTCTCCTATAAATGTAGTAGATTAGCTGGCTTGCCTTTCAAAGGAGATACAAGAAGACAGCCATGTTAGCAGGTAAGTCATTTGACTTCTACATCTCCCTCCTCTCCCCATTGCGGAAGCATAGTGGCTGTTGAGGAGAAATCAGTTCCTCATTGCCTGGCCGACTGTATGGGACTAGCTGGGATAGCGCCCTGGGGATCCTGGTTCTTGATGGCGGTGACTGAGTAGGATATTGGGCCTCAAATTCACACTGGACCTCAAGTGGAATTCCTATATATGATCAATCACTAAAGATGCAGGTAAAAATGATCAGCTCCATGTACCGCTTCAGTAAGTACCCGACTGCTCATGCTATCCTCTACCTACATAAGAGCCAGATCAGGCTGAAAATGGACTTCTGTTGCCCAGACTTCACCTTCCAGTTTTGATAGAGTTCAGAAGCATCTCTGAGTCCTTGTTGAAGAAGAATTATTTTCCACACTCCAAACTCTCTTTCACAGGCAGGATATGCCGAGTCTCTCAATAGTCTATCGTTACTACTATGGAAAGTGCTCGGATGAACTGTATCTACCGGTTACAACCAGGTCTGGCATTCACAGCTAGGACCCACCATGCCACTTTCATTCACTTCGTATTCCATTTGCAAGAAGTCTCACTCAAATAGCTTCATTTTGTGAACCACTGCCCTATAGAACAGACTCAAGAGGAGGTTTCCCCAATCACTATACTCTTAACCTGTTCAAGTCTAAAGTCAACCATTATCTTTCCCTCTTGTACATATAAACTACCCACTAATATAATCATCTACCTTGAGTGGCCTTGGGCCTTGTACAGGGTAAACCTTACTATAAAAAAGAGAAAAAAAAGAAAAAAGTGGAAGCTGATAAAGAGGCACAGTGAGATAATCATAATCATAATAATAATAATAATAGTTGGATATCATATCCTAGTGAAACTATGAAGTATTGGACAGAAACCCAGATGCTGTGGTAGATAAAAAAAGAAAGTACATACATCATTATAGTTATTGCATGTTTCGAATACAATAGGGTAGTCAACAAAAAAGAAGAAAAACAGGAAAACTGTGATAGTTTAAAATGGGACGTGTACAAATTGCAATGAAGTAGAGAAGAATCAACCCCCATTGTTATTGGTGCTCTGCTGGAGAAGACTGGGGTCAATGTCAAGATTGGACTCTTGCAGAATGCTATACTCCTTGACTCTGCTCATATACTCCAAAGTGTTTTTGAATGATGATGGAATTGTGCCACCTTAGTCCAATGTTTGTCAACAACTTGTATTTTGGTTCCACTGACAGAAAAATTTGCTGTGTTTGCAGACCAACTAATAATAATACCAACATTACATACATACATACATACATACATACATACATACATAGTGTTGTTTTCTTGTTGAAGCATTAGTCTTGCATAAAGCAAGTCTTAATGATTTGAGAGAAGGTTTTATAAAGACAAATGCTCTTCCTGACACCCAACTCGGGTACTCATGGTAGTCCAAGTACATTGAGTGTTTTCATCAGGTCATCTTCTCAAGGGATGGTTTCATTCAAGAATTAAGACTCCCTGCCTAGACTCAAATGAAGAAGGGTTCAACAGCTGAAACATGACTAAAGCAAGCAAGATAAGGACACATACAAAAAATGATTCATATATCTAACACTGCTATTACTATTACTACTACTACTAATATGACAGAAACCTGAAGAGGGGTTCAACAGCTGAAACACTGTGACTAAAGCAAGCAAGATAAGGACACATATAAAAAATGATTCCTATATATAATATTGCTATTACTACTACTACTACTAATATGACAGAAACCTGAAGAGGGGTTCAACAGCTGAAACACTGCAATTAAAACAAGCAAGATAAGGACATGTATCCAAAATGATTCATAAATACTACTACTACAACTACTACTAATAATAATAATGAAATAAATAAATCAATATTGACATTCAGTGATTATTTAGATATTAATTCAAATCTAGAAAAAACCAAAACAAATAAAAACATGAATTTTATTTAGCCATTGCCTATTTAGCCAAATGTTAAATTAGATTAAGATGAAATAAAATTAGCTGACAAATGTTAATGACGATCAAGTAGATATTTTGTTAGCCCTAGGAAAAAAAACATGAACAAAAAAAAAAAAAAGATACAGTGAATTATAAACTAAGTAAACATGCTGAATCGATGATACTGACATTTTAGTTTTTGACAGGCCTATTGTTAATTCTATTCATCCCGAAAGTAAGTATAAAGAATTAGCTAAATATGGTGGAGAAATATTTGGGGCTTAAATTGATTGATAAATTTATATTACATGCCTTTGTTTTGTGAAGGACATTACGGAGGATGAGAAAGGCAGAGAGATGATCCTCTAAGATGTGGGGATTAATGTCAGTTTGGCGACATGTGTTATCTATCCAGGTGGCTTAATAAGACAATATGACAAGTTCAACTTGAAAGATAAAAAAATAAATTAGTATAAAATGAAACAAAAATAATACTGATGCAGAAATGTTATGATCTAATCATTTCATAGATAGGAATGAAAACAATATTTTTTTCTAAATCATTTCACCCTAAGCAAGGCAATAAAGCTACTAAGATGCAAAGGGTTAGAGAAGTGTGAGACAATAAAAGAACAGGAATTAAGATACAAAATAATAATTGACATTGCATTTAATTTTTTGAAGATCAAAAATTAATTGGAAAGCCAAGAAGCCAGAAGAGTTTCATAAATGAGAAGAACTGTTAGCATAGAACTTATGGTTACATCTAGCCATTTTAATTGTGTTTATATATATATATATATATATATATATATATATATATATATATATATATATATGAATGAAGAAATATACTTTTAAGGTGTGCTATATTTATGGGATAAAGTGCTCAATATCAGAGATAAAGCATATGTAGATATAAATATAAAGTTAACATTGAAGTCACTCAGGCCTGACAATTGCATCCAGCATGAAACAGCCTATTGTCTCTGAGTGTTGACTTCAATGTTCATATATATATATATATATATATATATATATATATATATATATATATATATTATTGTGTGTGTAGATTTTATATGCTGGTTAATAAAATTTGAGGGAATAATCATACTGGAATATAAAAAAAAAAAACACCAGATTTCACAATTAATGTTGATTATTCCTAAAGTTATTTCCAAGTTATAAAAATTGTTATCGTACAAAAGAATTTGTCACAAAAATTATGTAAAGAAAGAAAAAAAAAAGAATTGCTGAAATCAATTGCAGTAATGAAAACTTGGGAATTCAAAATTTCAGGATTGTGGGTCTGGATCCAGCCTGGAATGTTTTTAATTTGCTCATAGAGTTGGTCCAATTCGAAAATGGTATAATATATTGGACTACAGCATCTAGGAGTAAAGTTGAAAAAGTGTGGCAGAGTGACACACTGACATTAACATTTATTAAATAGAAGATCATTTTTTTTTTTTTTAAGCATTTCACCCCAAGCAAGGTGGGAGTGCCACTAGCACGCAAAGGGTTACAGAGAGTGAGAGCAAGAGTAAAGAGGCATGATAGTGGAAAGGACGAAGAGAAGAATGGGAAATAGATCAAGGTATCTGAAGATGTCAACTGACATTACATTTGAATATTTGAAGATTATAGCTATCAGGAAGGCAAGTAAGAGGAAGGGAGTTCCACTGCCAGGAAGTGCAAGAAAATAAGCTGTTAGAGTAGAAGAAATGGCTACACTTAACAGTTTCAACAGTGAAGAGATGGAACTGAGATGTCAACCTAGTAGCATGCTTAAATTTGTGCAGTTTGGGAACTAGCGAAAGTAGCTTGTTGGAGCAGTTACCATGAAAGAATTTGTAGAAAAGACAGAGGGATGTGACAGCATGTCTGTGAGAAAGTGACTGTAGATGAGATACCAGATCAGGACCAATCACATTGCATATCCGTCTCTGGATTTTGTTGGGGACCTTGAAACGAACAGCGGGGGCACCAGACCATATATAACAGCAGTATTTCATGCAAGGGTGAATGGTTGATTTGAAAGATGGACTCAGGCAAGAAAAACTTTCTGGCATGACACAGAGAACCAACTTTCCTTGTGATAGATGAAGCTATTGATTCAATGTATTTGTTCCATCTCAGGTCAGCAGACAGTATGAGACCAAGGAGGTGTAGAGAGGCACTCTCATGGAGTTGAGCATCAGACATTCTAATGGGAGGCAGGGTGGGTTCTCTGTGGTGGGTAAATGAGAGCAGTTTTGTTTTTGAGGCATTAAAGTTTACCAGTCATTTCTTGCCCCAGTCAACCACAGATTGGAGATACTTTTCGAGACCAACAGCCAGGTTAGTTTTGTCAGCAATACCAGACTTGCTATTGAGGCAGGAGTAATTAGTGGTGTCGTCTGCATAGATACCTACTTGGGAACTGATGACATTGGGAAGATTGTTAATGATCAGAAACAGTGTAGGACCCAGGATAGAGCCTTGGGGAACACCTGAGTTCATGAGAAAGGAATTGGAGGAGAATCCATTTAGGATGACATTCATTACATGGTTTGACAGGAATGACTGTATTAAGTCAAATAATCATCCTGAAATTCTGTATCACTGAAGCTTATGAAGAAGGCTGGCATGCCAAACCCTATCAAATGCTTTAGAGATATCTAGAGCCACAGTTCGAGCTTCTCTGTTATTGTGAAGTGTGTGGTAATCAAATTTAGTTATGGCCGTGAGCACATCAGTGGTAGATCAGGCAAAGTGGAAACTATATTGTTTGTCAGAGAGCAGAGCATGGGATGTAAGGTGCTTAACTACTTTGGCATTGATTAAAGCTTCAAAGATTTTGCTGAAGAATCGTAGGAGACTGATAGGACAGTAGTTAGATGGATCAGAAAGATCTCCAGAGTTCTTAAAGACAGGTACAACAGATGGGGATTTCCAACAGGCTGGAAAACAAGAGTTGTTGAGGCAGTAGTTGTATAGTTTGGAGAGAACAGGAGCCAGTTCAGGAGCACATTTCTACAGGACAATGGCTGGTATCCATCCCCACCACTAGCCTTATGGGAGTCTAATTTAGAGACATGCCCGATGAGATATTGAAAGCTAGAGTTGTATCCCTTTAATTGAAAAAGTGTCAGAATTTTGGGACAAACTTGTGTTCTTTCTCAACAAGACAAGGAATAAACAAACAAGTGGGACTCACTCTTCTGAAGAATGTTCTTGTTTTAATTGTATGTGTGTGTGTGTATATATATATATATATATATATATATATATATATATATATATATATATATATATATATTGTTGTAACCTAGGAAGGTTACTGAATAGAATAATCACACAAAGGTTGGTAATGAATGATAATAGTTAGGAGAAGAACAACACATATAAGATTTGCCAGTGGTGAGTAGAAGTAGTCAACTGCTAGAAGTGAGTCAAGTGAATTCCACAATGAATCTCCAACTGCAGACCAACATACAGTATTTACTACTATATTTATGTGAATGGGGACATACCAATTATCCACTATAGGTATGCAAATATACATATATGTGTGTGTCTGTTATTATAAGTGAAAGTAACTTACTTAGATGGAAAATTCTTGAGAGTACCACTAACTTTACTAAAATATAAATCTGTGTCCCAGATTTTTTCAAATATCTCCTTTCCTGAAAGAAATACCTCTTTCCCAAGCCAACATGCATTACTATAAATTTTGCAAAAAAATGAAAATAAAATGGTTAAATTTAAAATATATAATACATAAATTAATCCTAAACTAATATAAATAATAATATCATAAAAATAAATTTAACATTTACTCACTTTTGTTTAGTAGACATTGAATTAAGTCACTTAGAATCTTCCATAATTTACTTAGACTTTGAGTTAGTCTGATGCATATTTTTGAGTTTTCTTAAATTTAAAAATTGTGTAAAACTAACACCATTTTTACTTTTGTTTATAAATATTTGTTGCAAAATAAAATCCTTATATTTGCCTTGATAAAGTCGATCAAAGGAGGAAATGTATCGGATGAAATAAATTTCCTTTTGTTATCATTCCTACTGCCTTTTTACAGATATACTTTTAGTTATATCTGAAATTGTTATATATATATATATATATATATATATATATATACACACACACACTAGGCCAAAATTGTAAGCCACCCACTGGATTTAATTTTTAATCAAGTTTTATGCCTCCTTTGATTTAATTAACTTTGACTAAACTAGGATGTTGAAACTCTTGTTGTGATATACTTATAATTCTTTTGTATTCATTCATTTAATACCTTCTACTTATCTGCATATGAGCTGTTGTATGATTTCACATTGGTTTACGTCATGTGATCTTGTGTTTATAAATAATGGTGGGATGCCTCTTTCTTCCTCTCTGGTGTCCGTTCGTCCATATCTTCTATGTAACTGGTAACTATGTATGCTTTTTTTTATGTTGAATAAAACCTTAATATTCAACTTTCTAAAAAGGTCTCTTTTCGTTACAATTTATTTAACATAAAAATAAATGGATACCATTCTGAGACCCGGTCAAGTTGAAGGATCGTTGGAGACAACCGCTGATGAATGGAATCACTGGTACCGTACCCTTGTCAATTGCATCGACTCTCTGACAGTAGCTCACCCTGACAACACTCCTAACAAGCTCAGCATACTAATTAATTATATATCACCTAGAGTCTATTCCCTGATATCAAACTGCATGGCATTCAAGAACGCCATTAGTATTCTTCAATCTACTTATTAAACCAGTTAATTCTGTATTTGCTCATCATCTGCTCGCCACTAGAAAACAACAGCCAGGTGAATCTATTGATCAATTCCTTCTAACTTTAAAAAATATTTCCAAGGATTGCAAATTTGAAGATGTCACTGCTTCTCAGCATGCCGAACAAGCAAGAAGGGATGCTTTTATCACAGGCCTCACTTCCCCAGTGATACGGCAGAGACTACTAGAAAGCTGTGAAATTAATTTGGATAATGTGGTAGCAACCACGAGAAGTCTCGAAATGGCCCAACACAATGCAGCAGCTTATGTCACTTCGTCAGTTGTAGCAAAAGCATCAATTTATCCAGAAGAATTCAGTAATAATTCTACAGATGAATTAACTAAAGAATGTGCTGCTGCTACCAGAACTAATCAAGCAGTTCACTATGCCAAATGTTAATTCTGTGGGCGTGAGAATCATTCTCGATACAATTGCCCTGCAAGAAATGCTGACTGGCTTTCGTGTGGAAAAAGAGGCCACTTCTCCAAAGTTAGCCGGTCTAAAAGAAGAGAGACATCACCTAATATAAAAACCAGCACTGCTTTTATTGCTCTCACAGCTTCATCCCAATACACACCCCACACACAATGCTCCATAGTAGTTGTAACTCTTAACAACACTTGTCTGAAAGCCATGGTAGACAGCGGAAGCACTCATAATTTCATAAAGTTGAACGTCGTGAAATCACTTGGCCTTCCTATACTACCTTCCAGTGACACAGTAAGTATGGCTTCCTCTAATCTCACGAGCAAAACCCAAGGTCACTGTATTGCATCTATCGCAATTAATGGACAAACATACTCTGATATGCATCTGTCTGTTCTGCCCAACTTATGTACTCCTGTCATACTTGGACAAGAATTCATGCAACTACACAACCATGTGGAATTCCTTTTTAATGGAGATATACCTCCTTTACAAATCTGTAACACCGCTCAGATGAAAATAGAGCCACCTGCTCTTTTTGCCAATTTATCAGATGACTGTAAACCAATTTCAACAAAGAGCAGGAATTACTCTGCATCTGATCGCGAATTTATTCGGAACGAAGTACAGAAGCTCTTAAAAGAAGGGATAATAATTAACTCTAATTCCCCATGGCGAGCCCAAGTCTTGGTGACTCATAATGAAAGGCATAAGTGTCGCATGGTCATTGACTATTCTGCCACTATCAATCGCTACACTTTTCTCGATGCATCCCCTCTTCCAAAAATTTCAAACATTATACGCCATCTATCTCAATATAAGATTTTCAACAAGTTAGATTTGAAGTCTGCATATCACCAATGCCCTATCCGTGAGGAGGAAAGAATTTATACAGCCTTCGAAGCTGACGGAGGCCTGTACGAATTTTCTCGGTTACCCTTTGGATTAACAAACTCTGTAGCTGTATTCCAACGTATCATGCATAATATAATCCGAGAACACGAACTTAAAGGCACCTTCGCCTATATTGATGACATTGTCATCGGGGGAAAGACAAATAAAGAATTGAATGAAAATATGAAGGCATTCAAAGAAGTTGCTGATCGTCTTAATTTGCAACTGAACCCTGATAAATGTGAGTATGGCATCACCAAACTTAAGTTTCTAGGACACCTGTTGGAGAATGGAACAATCAGTCCTGACCCAGACAGACTTACACCACTCAAAGAACTACCGACTCCGAACCATGGTAAGTCACTCAAACGAGCTCTGGGTCTCTTCTCATACTACTCACCATGGGTGGAGAACTTCTCTGACCGCATTTCGCCTTTTCTAAATATCTCCTCATTTCCTATTGCCGAAGAACTCAATAGTCAATTTCAGGCAATAAAAGATGAAATTTGCAGGGCTTCGATTGCGGCCATTGAGGATGAAGTTCCATTCACAATAGAAATGGATGCATCTGTGACGGCATTGGCAGCCTGCCTCTCTCAGAATGGACGCTCAGTAGCATATTTTTCTAGAACTCTTACGCAATCTGAGCGTTGACACTCAGCAGTGGAGTGTGAATCAGCAGCCATTGTAGAATCTGTTCGTAAATGGCATGATCTTTTACTCGGCCGATATTTTACTATTGTTACAGACCAACAGGCCGCCTCATAATGTTCAACACACGGACACCAAACCGTATTAAAAATGATAAGCTACTTCGATGGAGACTTAAACTTTCTAACTACTCTTATGATATTGTATACCGACCAAGTTCACTTAATAGTTCTGCAGATACTCTTTCCTGTTCATGCTCTGCTTCGTGTTCATTATCTCTAAAAGATCTTCACGCAGCACTCTGTCATCTAGGAGTAGCGAGATTGTATCATTTTGTTAAACAAAAGAATCTGCCTTTCTCTATGGAAGATGTTAAACATTACTGTGCTGAATGCCAAATATGTGCTGAACTAAAACCAATGTTTTTCAAACCTCCCCCTGGTCACTTAATCCATTCTTGATCCCCTTTTGAATGCCTTGCTATTGATTTTATGGGCCCAAAACCATCAACAAATAGTTTTAAATATCTACTCGTGATCGTAGATAAATACTCGTGCTATCCTTTCATCAATCCATGCCAAGACATCTCAACAGGAACTGTAATAAAATGTCTCCAAAATCTCTTTACTTTCTTTGGCTGCCCAGATTCAATCCATAGTGACCGAGGGAGCCAGTTCATATCATCTGAACTGAAAGAGTTTCTCTGGCAACATGGCATTGTAATTACCCACTCAACACCATACCATCCAATCGGCAACGGACAATGCGAGAGGGGAAAACGGAACAATATGAAAAACGATCAAACTTGCACTAAAGTTGAGGCAACTGGATGAACGTCATTGGCAAGCTGTACTTGACATTGCTCTGCACTCAATTCGATCTCTCCTTTGCACAGCAACTAACACAACACCACATGAAAGATTGTTCAATTTTTCGAGAAGGTCGGGTACCGGATACACCCTACCTGAATGGTTGCAAGGAGGTCCGGTACTGCTAAGAAAGTTTGTCCGTCAACACAAGTCTGACCCACTAGTGGAACCGGTGGAAATAATATCAGCAACTCCCAATTTTGCGAGAATTCATTTCCCTGACTGCCATCAGTCAACAGTCTCAACAGAAGACCTTGCCCCCGCACCTGTTACTGTCCCATCGTTTGTAGATTCGGATTCTCCTGTCTTCACCGATCACTGTGAGCCATCGAGTTCTACTCCATCAAATAACAATGAAACGGAAATGTCTACCGACCAACAAGAAAGCACAATAAATGGTGAATCCTCCACTTCAGTTGGCGAAACGAAGTCTCGGGATATAGAACAGCAGCAGTGGTCGCACTTAGGGAAGGATGCTCTGGGATTTCTTCTCGAATCATCAAGATGAGAACGAAAGATCATCCGTAACCCGAAGTATCAATAAAATGTAACGGAGAGTGTTGTGATATACTTATAATTCTTTTGTATTCATTCATTTAATACCTTCTACTTATCTGCATATGAACTGTTGTATGATTTCACGTTGGTTCACGTCACATGATCTTGTGTTTATAAATAATGGTGGGATGCCTCTTTCTTCCTCTCTGATGTCTGTTCGTCCATATCTTCTAACTATGTAACTGGTAACTATGTATGCTTTTTTATGTCGAATAAAACCTTAATATTCAACTTTCTAAAAAGGTCTCTTTTCATTACAACTATTTAACCCATTAATGCATGTTTTTACAGTGGGGCAATATACCTATTGCCAAATTTTAAGGAAACTTTATGCAATAATAGGTTAATTTTGTAATTATTATTGTATTTATAATAAAACTAGGTACCTCCATGAAAACGCTAAAAGATCAGCATATTAATTTAGGATTTAATTTCTATTGTAAATTTTTTCTATTCATTTATAAATTAATAATTTTTTAAGGTGTATATTTGGCAGTGTCTGCAAAAAGATGTTATTTCATTTATTTGATTTAATAATTTTTTGTTTTTTTAGAAAAAAAATAATGTGTAGTTTTTCATGCAGGCATAAAGGGCATGTGTCATCCCAGGTTCTACAAGTTCTTGTTATATTTTTTATTTTCCATTTTACTGTCGGTGTTTTATTTGTTTCTTTTAAATGCCAAAAATATTTAGATAGGGATGTTTGGTTTTGGTTTCTACTATTATTGAAGGAACTTTGGTGTTGTCTCCACCTCATTTTAAACTCATTTCTTGTGGATCCTATTGTGGATCTTTTCAATATTTGGTTTCTCAATGGATGAGATTGCGTATTGGTATACTACGGATTCTATGCAGCATTTTTTATTCAAAGGGCAATTTTCAGGGTTTCTACAGTTACATAATTATTATTGTCTAATTTTATTTTAGGCTCTTTATTTGATTTTGGAATGCATATTTTTTCAAGATTTTTTTATTTTTTTTATTATCCTTTCTAATGTTTTAGTATAGCTGTAACTTATTTTTAGGATGTTTTTATTAAAGATCTTGCTAAGTTTACTGTTATTAGGAGAATGTTTTTTGATTAAAGTGAGGAATTTTTGTCCTAGTTTATTACTAACCATTTGGTTGAACGGCGGGGAGTACCAAATGATTTTTCTTTTTCTGTTTTTCTTCTGGTTTGTACTATTATTTTTTGCATAATTTTAAGCTTTACTTTTGTATTGGGCACTGTTTATTAAAAATAACATAAATAGTAAAGCACTTTGGATCATTAATCTAACTGTTTGGTTTGGTTTGTTTTATGGCATATCAACTTCAATGGGTAATTTAATGCTGACATATATATATGGTGTATTTAGGCAGCAAGAATTCTTCTCTCAAACATGTTTGGTTAAATAATATGGACAAGTTTTGTCTATAAATTCTTTTCATTTCATTTTTCAAATTTGCGAGAATTCCTATTTATTTTATGTTTTATTTTCTTTCTGAGTACTTTTGAATGTTGCTACATTTGTTTTACAAGGCTTGCGCTGTCTATAGTTGCATAAGTGTTTTTTTAATTTCAGCATTTTCACATTTGTTGGAATCAATTTCAAATCTCTCAAGGTGATGGCATTTAAATAGTTAAACTGAAATTTGTTGTGTGCGTGTGCATATTTTATTTAAACACATTTCAGTATACAGTCACCTATGAGGAAAGACACCTGAGTTAATGTTGACTGTTATTATAGCAGCCTCATGAATTTGAAGACTTTCTCTGCATTGTGTCCTGTATAAAATTTTGATGTTATCTACTAAAATTTGTCTTATGTTAATATTATTTAACTTATTTGTCATATGTTCATTTCTCTCTCTCTCTCTCTCTCTATATATATATATATATATATATATATAAATAAATGGTGGTAATCTCTTGGAAAATCCTTGTTGGCTTGTAGTAGAACAAACCAGTACCCAAGGAAACATGAAGAATAAAAAATGAAAGAACCAACAACATGAAATTGAGACGAAAACAATCGTCCAGAGTTCAAGCTCAGAGTCCAAAGAAAAAAACCTACAAAACGAGTAAAAGGTAAGTACGTAAAGTGCTAAATACACGAAGTAGAGCAAACCTAATATAAACCTAAAGAGCCGTTTCGTCCTATATTTGGGACTCATCAGCAGTGCGCATCCACTACCGAGAATTGAAACCCCGACAGTTAGGTTGTCAAGCGAACATCATACCAACTGTTCCAAATGGGTCTCGGTGATGAAGAGATTCCAAATCAGACTCAACTTAGCGCCGCTCACTCACATATTACGTGGCGCACTGCTGATGAGTCCCAAATATAGGACGAAACGGCCGTCCAGTGCTTTCTGCATTCTGTTGAGGTTTCTATCAGACTCGATGAATTAATTAAATATAATTATCAAATCCTCCTACTAATTACTATCTGTGTTTATCATCGCTTGAACCGGCTTCTAATGCTCCAGTTGGTAGCGGCTTGGTGAGAGTAGTCGTGGCTCCAGGGGGCACAGTCCTATGGTTACAGAGAGCTCAGTTGAGTTCCGCCACGGAATATTCTCGGTAGTGGATGCGCACTGCTGATGAGTCCCAAATATAGGATGAAACGGCCGTCCAGTGTTTTCTGCATTCTGTTGAGGTTTCTATCAGACTCGATGAATTAATTAAATATAATTATCAAATCCTCCTATTAATTAATATATATATATATATATATATATATTTTGAGAGAGAGAGTGATATACACACACACACACACACACACACACACACACACGGAACAATGGGGAAATTGTCATCATTTCATATTTTTCATTTCGCACATGTGTGTTGTTTTTGATTTTGTTGCCTGCACAGCATAATAGGGTCAGTTGGGCACCATCTGTGAGAAAAAGAGCACCAAGATGCAATTTCCTCTGCCACAAATTTGGAAATGGCATGCTTAGCATTCATGCTGGAAGCTCCAATACGAACATTTCAAAGTGTCTGGGTGTTAATCTGAGGACAGTTTAGAGGATTTGGAAAGAGTTGGAGGAGTCTAATGGTGATTACAAAGGTACAGCAGCTTGGAAAACTCACTCTGTTAAGTCTGATAAGAAAAGAACTCCCGAATTTGTTGGTTAAAGTATGCAGCTCAACACAGAGATCTACATCAAAGTGTGTTGAAGTCATAGTGCTGCCCTGAGTCAAGAGGGCAGCAGCTGGAAGACCCTATATCTGGCAACAGGATTTTGCACCATGTCACACAAGCAGGAGAACCTAGTCTTAGCTGTCAGACAATTTCTGCGACCACATCGCCCCTTACATCTGGTGACCTAACCCCCCAGACTTACAACCCCCTTGATTATTGTGTGGGGCACATTTGAGTGAGAGCCCAACAAAACTCCTTGTAACACCAAAGATAGACTGAAGGCAAGGATTATGCCATCATTCATCAACTCAAACAAGGAGACCGTCCAGAATAGATGCAGGAGATTCAGAAGTCATCTGGAGGCTGTGGTTGTAGCCAATGGCGATTTCATTGAATAACTTTACTCTTTAGAATTTCAAGATATTTTTGTGTAATTTTGGTAAATGTATCTGTTAAAATGAGAGGTCAGTGTTATTTTCATTTTTGCGTAACTTTGATGACAATTTATCCATCTCACCCTGTATATTGCATTTTGCACTAAATTTTGACAAATGAGAATTAACCTATAAAAGAATGTGGTGTATGTATGTGAGAGCAGATGCTGTTTATGTGTTTCCACAGATTTTATCCGATTTCAATGAATTTTTTGTTTGATAGATAATTCTTCAGTACCAGTTTTGAGTTCAAATTGTTGGTGACAATGGCTCTCCACTACTTCCTATCTATTAGGACTCTCAGCAACATTTTACTATTTACTATCTGTTCTTGGATATATATCTTTCATAAAAACTTTAATAAAAATAAATAGTTTAAATTATTACAATAATATTATCTTATATCTATAATTCTCAAAACGTATGTGTGTGCGATCGAATGTTGTTTATGTGTGTCCACAATTTTCATCCAATTTTGATGAAATTTTTTTGTTTGATAAATAATTCTTCAGTCCTGGTTTTAGGTCCAAATTAGCTGAAATAAATTACAACCTTAAAGGTGGAAATTTGAAAAAACTGATTTTTTACACTTTGTGCAAAAATCAAAGGCAAAATTTAATTTACTTTTTCACACATAACCTTCCTGTCCTAGCTTATGCTGTGTGGGTGTGATTCACACCTCCACACATTACCCATCAGTTGCTGCTGACCTTGATAATTGGTGTTGTATAGCAACATGTGTACGTATGGACCGGCAACATGCAATGTGCATGCACATATGCATGACCTGTGGAACACGACACCTTTTACATGTCCAGTCAAATGTCACCATGTTATACTGATTGTCTACGCAGTCCTAAGCTCATTGCTACCACGTAATTCTGCTTCTACTACTGTATGTCCATCCCTGCTTACACATTCCCCTTCTTTTGGCCAAGGTTTCAATCTCCTTCAAGTAAAGTTACCTTTTCCATTGCATAAAGCCTACTACTAGTTTTAAGGCTTTGATTTCATTGTCATTTATAGTTGTTCCCAATTTATGTATTTTTTATTGTCCTGCCAGTTTTTGCATTGCATTCAACATATTAATAAGTAAACTTGCTTTTTTTATTACTCAACATTTATTTTTCCAACCATTCCTAAAGCCTAAAGTTATTCAAGCTTAGTGATCCCTGTAACTTTACAGCGTTCTCTTCTGGTATTTGCCCACACATTCCATTTGACAATTCATACTTGCCTAAGACATGCCACCAAAGAAAAGAACTTGCTTAGGTTGCAAAACCGTTTCTGCCAGGTCCACCATGTGAATAAGAGATAATGAATTGTCTTTAAAACATTCAGTTCGCTTGTCTCAAAATGCATCTCAGAATGCTTCAATGAGAGCCACCGAGTCCGAAGATCAACATAGCCATCGGCTTTCCAGAAGGGCATACCTGAACATTCCTGCCTGTAAGGCTGAAAATGACTCAACAGCTGACTCTCGACTGACATGAAGTGGAACAATTATATTGAATCTATTGCTAAGAAAGTCAGTTTATTGTGTTGTGCAAGAGAATTTTCTTCTCCAGAATCTATCTTACATATTTATAAGTCTACCATTTGTCCATGCGTTGGATATTGCTGCCACATCTGGTCTGGTATTCCTGCTGTATATTTAGAGATTCTTGATAAAATCCAAAAAAGAATCTGTAATTCTATTAGTCCAGTTCTGGCACCTTGTCTTCAGTCCTTTTCCCATTGCTGTAGCATAGCTTCCCTGTGACTTTTCTATAAATACTTTCACGGTAATTGTTCTGAACTTTCTGTTATGGTACCTAGACTCTATGAATTTAAGCACAGTACTAGATTGGCAGCGATGTCTCATCAAATCACAGTTGAAATGGCTAGATGCAACCGTAAGTTCTATGCTAACAGTTTCTTCCCTCACACTTCTTGCTTGTGAAACACTCTTCTGGCTCCATGCTTTCCAGCCTTTGATCTTCAAAAATTTAAATGCAATGTCAATCGTTATCTACCATCTTCTTGGTTACTCTTCTATTGTTCTTGCTCCTTAATAATGTTTCTATTTTTCTTATTCTTTCACATTCTATAACCTCTAGTGACTTTACTTCCTTGCATGAGGTGAAATGATTAATATTATATATATAAATATATATATATATAACTTAAACATTATTTTTAGTAGATACTTGTATTTGAGTAGAAGCTCCATTTATTCATTAAACAGTATATTTATTTATGTTGGTTTACTGGCCTGAATATTTGAGAAATCTTAGAGAAAAATATGTGTTCTTTAGCACATTTTAAGATTGACACCCAAACACTTTGAAATGTTTGTATTGGAGCTTCTGGCACTAATGCTAAGCAGTACAGCATGCTATTCCCAAATTTCTGGCAGAGTGAATTGCGTCATGGTGCTCCGTTTCTCACAGACAGTGCCCGACTGATCCTAATATACTTGTGCAGTTGATAAAATGAAAAACAAGCAACTTGCATGCTTGAAATTAAAAATATAAAATGGTGACAATTTACCCATCGTACCCTGTACATATTGCCATTTTGTAGTTAGATTTTGAGCAAATTTGACTATTCAGTTTCTATATTGAAAATTAGGAAGCAAAGAATTGTCTAGAACTGGAGCAAGCATTTCTGATGAAATATGGCTATTATATGCATAAATGTATTGAGTTGACCAAAAACGTTTGGTTCATTCAGTTTATTAAATAAATTTTTTACTTAATAAGCGAACAAACCTTTTGGCCAACCCAATAAATGCATTGTTCATGATTTTATGATAGAAATGCATTGAAAAAAACAGGAAGAAAGATATTGACAGCAGTCAGAAATCAATACAAATGTTACTGACAGAATAGGACTGTTAAATGATTTATTATAGAAATGCATTGAAAATTAGGAAGAAAGGGATTGTCAGTGGTCAGGAATGAATGCAAATATTACTCACAGAATAGGACTGTTATATGCACAATGCAATTGTATTGCTAATGATTTTACCATTACAAAACATGTCAAATAATTTCACTCTGCATAAAAGATCCAGAAGGAAGAGATTGCCTATGGTCATGAATTAGATGTAACAGTTACTGACAAAAAAGATCTATTATATGCAAAATAACAGAAATGCTGAATTACATGCAAATGACTGTTGCCTTCCTTATAAGACAGATGCAACAATGTTAGAAATTCCTCACAAGTATTTATAATTGTTAAGCCTTAATAATAAATTGGAGCCTAAATGGTTGTGGGAAAAATCAAATCATATAATATAGTGTAATATAAAGCAAAAGTTATACATTCTGAAGAAGAAAAAAACAAAACAAAAAAACTAAGAATTCATATTAGAGAGTGTAAAATATTCATGGAGGCATTGTTGGAATAATGGATAGCAGCCTTGATTGAGGAATTGGAGATCTAAGTTCGAATTCCAATAGAGTTTGTTACATTCATTTATGTGCAAATACTCTTGGGAAAGGTATGAATCCATTTCTACCCCCCCTTCCAGCTATGGATAAATAGCAGGACAGACTGAATCCTATAGCCTTAGTGGCAACAATAATTTTTTTTCTTTTCTATGCATTTTGGGTATATAATATAGCTAATTTTATTTAAATTCTTTTTGTTTCCATTGTAACAATACAATTTCTCACACATCCTTAGGAGATAAAATGAGAAGGAATTTATCTACTTAAGTCAACTTGATTAGCAGAATTTCCTAGGAATTTTGTCTCCAGTCTATCTTTGAGTCAACTTAATTGCCAGAGTTTTCAGAAATCCTGTCTCCAGCCTGCCCTTGAATTGGTAAACATAAAATATTGTTAATGATTTTAGATAATCATAAAAGTAGAGTCCTTTGAAAAAACTGACCACCCATCCAGCTTTTGGGTGGTTTAATTTTCCTGGAACACAAGTAGATGAATAAGGAGGTTGGACCCCAGTCAGCATCCATATAAGCAGAGAGAGGCAAGAAGTCAGCAGCCAGTAGGTGATAAGCAGTGGGTAAGTGACCCATGGTCAGTGAAAGTAGGACCAGCAGTGACTGAGTTAGCAGTCACCAAAACTACAGGCAGTGAATGTAAGGGTCTTCTTTCTGTGGCTTGAAAAGCATTTGTCTTTATTCTTTGTTGAATCTGATCAAGGCCAAGGTGACAAACCTGCGAATATAGCAAGCTGGGGGTATATGCAGACACAGCCAACCTTGGATGTCATCATGGCTTGTGCAGTGAATGACATGTGGACTATATCATCACACTATCATGGTTGTTACTAAATATCCAACATTGTGATAATAGAAAATCTGCCAAGAATGGTAAAATGTTGTAAGAACCTGGGCATAAATTTTTGAAGTTACTGTGGATGAACTCACGAATAAAGCACTTTCTAAACATTTTTGTCTTAGTGAATTATTTTCTCTTTCAATTAGAGCAGCATTTATTGTTTCAGTGAACAACTAATGTGTTGTTTTTAAAAATTTTTGAAGTTTCTCCAATATATTCTTTATGGCAATGCTTGCAGGTGATAGAGTAAATTCCTCTTTCAAGTTTTGGCTTTTTTGTATTGATTAAGTTTTTTATTGTTTTAGATGTGGTTGTGACAAATTCTACATTGAGGTTAGATAAATTCTTTTCAATTGTAGTTGTGATAGAGTTAGTGGGTAAAACAATATATTTTTTGATTCATTGGGTTTGTCAGGTGTGGTTTTTTTCTATTTTGGAATATTTTATGAGCCTTTTGTTTCACATTGAATATGAAATAGGGTATTGGAGGGTCTTGAAAAGTATTTCCAATATATTTCTTCTCTTTGTGTAAATACTGTGGGTTGCGAATTCTGAGTGCTCTTAAATAGAATCCAATGATCATTCCAAATTTTATTTTATTGTTATGATAGGAATAGAAATCATTTTTATTATTTCATTTTTGATGGAGACTTAGTTTTAAGCTACTGTTAGCATGGTGTAGAATGATATCTAGAAAAGGTAAAGTATAGTTTTATTTCATTTCATATGTAAATTTTATTGCAAGTTTGACTTTGTTTAGTTTATCTACAAGATCATGTAATTCAGTTTCATGGGGATACAGCTGATGTGCTTACGGCTATAACTGAATATATATTTTATATATATATATATATATATATATATATATATATCAAGTTTGATGATAATAGCAAAGCTCATGTGGTGACTCTATATATCTCAAAGGCATTTGCCAGGGTTTGGCAAGCTGGTCCTCTATGTAAGTTTCAGGGCTACAGTATTACAGGATAATTATTTGAGTTAATCCAATAATTCTGATCTAATTGTGAAATGAAAGTCATTCTGAATGGACTTGCTTCCAAAACCTTTTACATGAATGCCAGTGTCCCCCAAGGCTCTATCCTGTTTCCTACACTGTTTCTGATCTTCATCAATGATCTTCCTGATGTCATCAGTTCTAAAGTAGGCATTTATGCAGGTGACACTACCATTTACTCCTGCCTCAATACTAAATCTGGATTTGCTGACAAATTTAACCTGGCTGCTGCTCTCAAAAAGAACCTCCAATCAGTGGTTAACTGGAGCTGGAAATGGCTTGTAAATTTTAATGCCTCCAAAACTAAACTGCTCTCATTTAACCATCACAGAGAAACTTCCCTGTCTGCTATCAGCTTTGCTGATGCTTGAGTCCAGGAAAGTGTCTTCGTGGTCTCATATTTTTGACTGACTTGAAGTGGAACAACTACATTAAATTGATAGCTGCATCTACTGCTAGGAAAGTTGGTTCATTGTGTCATGCCAAAAAGTTTTTCTCATCAGAGTCAATCTTACACATCTATAAATCTACTATTCATCCATGCATTGAATACTATTGCCATATTTGGTCTGGTGCCTCTGCTGTTCATCTCAAGGTTCTTGACAAAATCCAAAGAAAGATCTGCAATGTAATCAATCCTGACTTGGAAGCTCAACTTCGGTCATTTTCTCTCAGATATGATGTGGCTTCCCTCTGTCTATTATAAAAATATTTTCTGACAAGCTTTTTACTCTGGTGCCCTGATGACATGAATTTAAGTGTGCTACTAGATTGACATCTAGGTCCTACCCTTTTACTGTTGAAATAGTTAAATGTAAACACCACTTCTACTTCAACAGTTTCTTTTCTCACACTTTTCAAAAGTGGAACTCCCTTCATCTTACTTGCTTCCCTGATAACTACAATTGTCAGGGATTTAAATGCAACATCAATCGCCATCTCCTGTTGTCTTGAACCCCAGTCATCTTTTATCCTTTTTTCAATACCCCCCCCCCCCTATACTGAGTCATTTCTCTCCTTTTCACTCTCTGTAACCGCTTGTATACTAGTGGCCTTGCTTTGGGGTGAATTGCATAAAAAAAAAAAAAATTACAGCATCATCAATATTTCTGAAGTATGTTAATTGTTTATATAAAATATTTTGGAAAGGATCAGCTTCAAGAAATTGTAAGAAAAGACATGCCATCATTCAACTAAGTGGTGATCCCATTGCTAATCCAAATTTTTCTTTTAAAAATTTTGAAACATTCATTGTTGATGAAGTGGCAGATTTATATTATATTAGTTATTGGTAGGGAGATTGATTGTGTTAGATGTCTTTTAAGAGATTTAAGCATTCTTCAACCAGGACATTAGTGTAATGTTATTTTATATCTCAACTGGCCATGACTTTGTCAGTCATTTGTTTCCTTTAGTTTTTCAACTAGGTCGCCTGAATTTTTTTATATGTGATGGACTGATTGTTCCAAGGAGAGGGGTTAGAACTTTGCCATTTTGTGGGAGTGGGGTGGACACTGTCTATTTTTGTGGGTTTTAGGGAGACCATAAAGTTTGGGTATTCTAAAGTGATATTCTATTAGTCTATGTTTTGATTTTTGATTAGTTTTCCTAATTGTTTAGTTAAACCTTTTGTGTTTCAGCAATTATTTTCTGTTCATTTATTTTTTCATATGAGCTGGCATCGTTTAGTAGTAAATTAATTTTTTGTCGCATTATGACAATTCTCCATCCCGCTAGTCCACAGGTGAAATGTAGATTTCCTTATTTTTGCTAGGTTCCTTAGTACCTGCAAGTGTCTCTGTGGCAAAGTTCTTTGGTTGTTGGTTTCTATAATGGCAGTGATTATTCCTTGACTGAAGACTTTGGTGAATTCTGTGTCATTTTGTCTATGGTTTTTGGCAATTGTGCCAACTAGATCTCTTTTACAAATTCCGGTAACAAATTTCAAGTTCTAGTTCAGTATTGGATATATATATATATATATATATATACACACACACAATCTTGGAAAGACCTCATAATGTATTGATAATATTAGCTGTTTCTTCATAAGGAAACATTTGGCATTCATATCAGACAATACTATTGCTGGTTAAAATTTATAAAATCTTTCTATTCAAACAATTTTTAAGGAAAATAGGTTTCTCACATCCAGTAGCTATTATTGCTCTTTCCACTATTGATGGAGGTTTCCTTCCTAACCTTTTATTTGAAGTTGTGTGGAATGTCAACATCTTGATTATGTTATCCACTTTAGCTATTGCTGCTATTGAAAGTCTTCAAGTGATGCAGTTTCTTTTATTTGGTAAAGTTCTTTGGGATTCTGTAGCACCAGTCCACAATGCTCAAAAGAAGAATGGCTTTTACCAAGACCCACAGGCTTCACTTTTGTTTAGCGCCATATCAACTTCTATGGGTTAGTTGATGCTGAAATCTAAGTATTTTGTATGTCATTTTATTTTTTTGAGATAATAATGGTTTTAGTGATACATGTCCAACTAATTAACCCATAGCTAGGAGGAGAAGAGGTGGATTCATACCTTTCTCAAGGGTATTTGTGCATAAGTGAATATAATGAACCCAACTGAAAACGATTAACAATTTCAAGCCATTATCCATTATACCACCTGCACAACCAAGCTTAAATCACCTGGTATTCCCAAGTGGTTACCCATCTAGGTACTGATCAGGCTCGACATTGCTTAACTGGTGATTAAAGGCGAACTGGTGTTTCAATGTGATGTGGCTGTAAGCTCAAAGTGGTTGTATACTGCTGACAGTTTAAATATTTCTGAATGGGTTTGGCACCATGCATGACATCCATATAAATGTCTGGATATGATGAAGCCATTTAAGAACCTGGCTTGAGTTTACAGGTTTATCTTTTGTTTTCCTAGCAATTTGTGGTGTTGGGTGAAACAACTTCTAATCACCATTTATTCTATGTTCAATTTCCTTATCTCCTATATTAAATTTGTTATAACTGATCCATACACAGAGATATTGGAAGCATTTGGTATTTATAAATTCCACATTCTGAATTTTACTGATAGAGACAGGTGGGTACCATTATTGCTTTCATTCCAATTCCAGATTTCTGTTTTGGAAAGGTTTATTTTGAGTTCTATTTCTCAAAAGACTTTGAAGAGGAGGTTGATTTTCTGTTTAAGATCATTCTTATACTATGAACACATATGTCATCAGCATTGCACCCCCCCCATCCTCATCAGTACATTGGCCTTGAGAGGGAAAGCAGAGTTGCTGTCTTTTATTTGTAGATTTTTTGAGATGTGGTAAGGGACAATTACATGATCAGTGCTAATCTTTTCATGCCTGTGTTTGTAAATGTGCACAACACAGACTAAGAAAAGATTAAATAGACTGGGGTTCTCATGTCCTCCTTGTTGTACTCCTGATGAGGTTCAAGATGTTTCTGTATTGGTGCCCTCACCAGACATGTAAGATTTTTTGGATTGATAAAGTTTCTTGATTAGATCAATGCATCCAATAGATTTGGAACTTGGAAGGTGGTTTCTAATGGATGAGGAGGGAGTTTCTATTGATGTGGTCAAATGCTGCTGTGAGGTTGACGTAATGGGTATATAGTTTTTTATTAGAGAGAGATGCATTTTCTTGATGTTTAATATGACATTCTTCCATCTCTTACCAGAATGTAAACCAAACTGGATTGTGAGGAGTTGACTTTCATAAAATGATGAGAGCCAAGTTAATATAATGTTCATTAATACTTTCACCATAACGGATCCATATGAGATACCTCTGTATGTGTGTGGGTAGTAAGGGTTAAATTTTTATTTCCATACTGCATGAAAGCATGATAAATCCCAATTTTTGCGTGTGTATTTCTGATTCCAGACATGATTCATAAAAATACAGAAATTTGTTAATGAATTTGGAAAGAAAGTAAGTTATTTTCAATTTTTAGTTCAGTGTGATCAGGGTTAAAATGTGATTCAAAGTTTTCTTTGAGACCAGGAGATTTGTTCTGTGTTGCTTTCAATTGTATAAAGCTATTATGATTTTTTGCTTTCCTCCAAATTTTAGCACATTGTCTATGCTGCATAGCTTCATTAATTTTCTGAAGATATTGGTTTCTCAAAGAGTTATACACACAATGGCTGGCTGCTTGTATCTGAGTATGCCTGTCTTCTTGGGAGGCTAGCTAATCCCTGTTGTAGTTGCCTGCTCAGGAACACCTGTGGTTTATACTACAACTGGACTAAGTAGACCTTAAGTCACAATTTCTGGGAGAGAATGCATTATCTGGCATGATCAACAGTCTGAACAAGCCCAGTACTCTCGGACATTATGACTTATGTCCTTGTGCTAACACAACCATTGACAACTCCCAATTAATTCCATCTACTCAGTTTCATTCACAATGCTTAGCTATGTGTTCAGAAATTGATATGACGGCTCAATTACAAAATGAAATGAACAAATCACAACTCCAAATTAAGGGCAGAAAGAAATGTTAAAATCACAAATCTCAAGTCTAATATCAAAAATCCTGAAAGACACATAAACAATCAGAAATCCAACACACAAGGCAACAGTCACTTGCAAGCCAATGGATGAAGTTTAAAAATAAATTGCCTCTCAGTTTGAGAACACCAACTGCTTTTATTGTTGGAATAATTTTTTCATTAGCATATCCAAGATGCATTTATGGCAACAGCTGCCACTGACTTGTTTCTATTTTGGTTATTTCGTCTTCAAAATATCATTCAGAATACACATGCCCTTTTCCTTGGTAAGTTTTTACAGGCACTTCCCAAAAGGTGCCTTCCCAGGCTGATAACACCAAGGAGTCACCTTCCTGTTCTAACAAATTGACCATGGTGATATTTAAACACAGGTCATATGGTCAGAAAGCAAATGATTATATATATATATATATATATATATATATATATATATATATATATATATATATATATATAAAGTATAATTAAAGTATCAAGTGACAAGAAACAGGCCAAAAACGAGAAATAACTATGACATTCTACACGTATGCAGGCACATGCACAAACTATGAAAAGAAAAAACAACAAAAAACAACCCTGCACCAATGAAAATTGCATATATAAAACAGAATGAGCAATACAAACAGTCAATTGGTGATACCACATGACAAGTGGACGGGATGATTACTAGAGGGATGGTCTATGAGATACTGGTGTTGGGATGCTGAAGCTAACACCAGTCAGCTAACTGAAAAACTTTATTTGTATTAATTCCATGTGTGTGTGTGTGTATATATATATATATATATAGTTTAAAATATGCTTAATGTAGAGGAGAAATGTGTTCAATATTTCAGATTGAGCATTTATAGAAATAAACAGTGTGAACATAGTGATCAAGACTGCATGATGATCTTTAGTTTCACACATCAATGCAATATATATATATATATATGTAACATTAGAAGGTATGTTGTTAAAACAAAAGCTGATTAAATTTGAAAAATGATAAAACTATGTGAACATAGTTTGCTGATTCTTTTGTTATCAGTTATATATTTTTTTTTTATTATTATTATTATGTTTAATAGCATGTCCCCTCACGATGTTGGTGTTCATGCCTTGGCACAGCTTTCTTTCTTTTAACTGAATTGGCATATCTTTTTGAGAAGGACACTTGAGAGTTTCCCCATTGCTTGCTTTCTCCAGTTTGAATTCAGTTGTTATTCTCCTAGACAGTTTGCAAGTTAAGCCTAGAGAGCCTAGTCTACTATGCTATTTAACCTATAGCAGTGAGAGAGGAGGAGGAGAAATGGATTCATCCCTTTCCAAAGGGCAATAGTGTGAAAGTGAACAAGGCAGACATAGAATTTGAACTTAACAATTCCACCTTTTGCACCAATAACAGCTATCTTCAAATATAGTTAATTATAAATATAAGTTAATATATATAATTACATAAGATATTCAATAAAAACACAATTAAATTGAGCTACAGCTGAACTAGTAATTTAGAAATGATAATAAATAGTCAAAACACCAGAAATTTCAAAAACTAGTAACCATTTGTGGAATTTGAAAGAAAAAACAGCTGGGATCTGATTGTAAGCTGGAAAATTTAAAAAAAGGTGAAACTTTATAACAACCACAATAATATTAGGAACCTCTGCCAACAGGAAAAATTAGCAATAATGACGTTTCCCAATCCAAAGAACCTTTTGAACCAGAAATCCGAAGTCATGAGCCCTTGCATGCATACATAAAACTTCCACTTGAGCTCATAAGTGGCTGGATAAAAAAGTATGTATATTTCAATGAACCCCAACACCCACCTCCCTTTCTATTGCATCCAACATTGTGTGTTTATTTATTTTTTTTAAATAATATAGTGTTCATTAGTTTTCTTTAAAAATAAAGTGTTGGGAGGTCAATTGATAAAAATCGCCTGAGGATACCATAAGTTTGAAACCAAGGTAATGGATTCAATTGATCTCCTAATTTTTAATATATATATATATATATATATATATATATATATACACACACACACACACACACACACATACATACATACATACATACATACACTATTTTATTCAAAGTACTTTTGACATAGCACAATGTTATCATCAGGGTGTTGCTTATATCAAGACAAATATTGTAGTGCTCATCATTTTCACTTCACAAGTAAAAAAATTTTAACTTTCAGATGAACACAGCAATTTTATCTTTGAAAATGATGAGCACTACAATATTTGTTTTGAAATAAACAGCACTCTGATAATTTTCTCTCTTCCTTTAATAATGACACGAAAAAGCTTGTCCATGAATATGAAAGGATCCAATTGAAAATAAGACAAAACTTGTCTAAATTATTCAATGAAACATGTCTCAATGAAAACATTTTGCTGAAATATTGCGTATTTGGGCAGCAATCCTTCTCTTATACAAGTTTCATTAACAAGGTACTGTGGTTATTTTTTTTATTTAATTTTTTACAATTTTCTTCTTTTCTGGACATAAATTATATAGAAATTGTCTAAATGTGTGTATGTCCAAATGCTTTTGGCTATGCTTTTAGTCATTATCAAGGATGAATTTTATTCTTTACTTTTAACTGAATGTATGGATTGTTTTATGTATATATCTAGAGTTATAGAAATGTTTTATTTTCCAAACATGGTCGGTACATTGTGGCCATGTTTATAGTTGATGTTATTGAGTGTTGGCTTTTTCTTTTTTATTAATAATGCTTCTATTATTTTTAGCCTTTATACATATATATACATATATATATATATATATATATATATATATATATATATACATACATACATACATACATACATATATCATGAAATGGACAAAGTCCAACAATTATTTTAAGACATTTTTATGTTTATACATTCTTTTTTATAGATACAAATATTTAAGTAAATGCTGTTTTATAATAAACATTATTAACAACATTTACCGGCCTGAATGTCCGAGAAATTGCCATAGAAAATATGTGTCCTCTGACATGAATTGAACCTGTATCATATATATAACGATTTTGTATACAATACTGGTTCGATTCCTGTCAGAGAACGCATATTTTCTATGACAATTGAAAGTGTTTAAGAATAATGGAAGCTCTTATTATAAAAAAAATAACATAAAAAATTAACTGTCAATTAATTAAAAAAATTTTAATGGTATTTTTTAATGTTTTATGTATTTTTACTGTATCGATAATGTATTTTATTAATTATTATTCTATTATTTAAAGTATTTGCTTAATGTATCTAAAATACTTGAAAATAGCTAATAGATTAGACAATATACATACATATATATATATATATATATATATATAAATATATATTAAGAAATGGACAAAGTCCGACAATTTATTTATTAAAGACATTTTTATGTTTAACGTTCTTTTTTATAGATACAAGTATTTAAGTCAAAGGACGAATATTTTCTATGAAAATTTCTCGGACATTCAGGCTGGTAAATGTTATTTAATACTGTTTATTATAAACAGAGCATTTACTTAAATACTTGTATCTATAAAAAAAGAATGTTAAATAAAAATATATATATATATATATATATAATATTACTTGTGTATTTGGATAGTGTCCTCTAATACATTTTGTTAAACATAATGACAGGTAATCTTTTTTTTTTTTTATATTTTCTTTTATGCAAACAAGTGTTTTCTTTTCTGGACTTAATGAGCCTAGAAATTGTCCAAATGTTTGTTGATTTAAAGTGTTACTGTCTAATCTATTAGCTATTTTCATGTATTTTGAATACATTAAGCAAATACTTATATATATATATATATATATATATATATATATATATATATATATATGTACTTAAAAGCTGCACTTCCTGCAAACTTTTAAGGTAGCTCCTGTGGAGGGCTAATTGAGCCTCTGGCTCAAAACTAAAGGGCCTATGGTTCAGCTTAGAAGACAGCAATGATAATTTTAAAGAAATAACTTTGAATTCCTTAGTTCACTTCATGGAACATCATAACCCCACTTTAACTCTGATTTGGGCTATAAGTCCAATTCTTGACAAATGACTGATATGGGCCAAAATTCCAATTTAGGCCAAAAATTGGTTTTCTTTCTTCAAATCACAAACTCTGTGGAACTTCAAAACCTCACGGCATGAAACGTCTCACTTTAACTCTGATTCCTTGGCATTTTGAAAAAAATAAAATTGATTTCCTCAATCACAAAGTTTTGGAGATATTTTAAACTGAATTTAAAAAGAAAATTTTTAAATTCAAAAAGTTTTTGTGTTACTTTAAACTCAATATGAATAAAAAAACTTTTAAAAATCCTGGTTCCAAAATGGTAAAATATGTCTACATAGAGCAATGTGTATGTGTGTGAATAAGGTCAGTATACTCATTCCTTCAGTCACAATGACTTACGACTTTTTACATGCTCAACCATTGATGGCTCTCACATTGTTGTATCTACTCAATTTCACTCACAAAGCTCAGATCAACTTGTGGTATGGTTTTCAGGCACTTTCCAAACTCTGTGATCGCCTCTACAGGCTGATGACATCAAGAAGTCACCTTCCTAACAAAATGACCATAGTGAGATTCAAACCTGGGTCTCATGGTCAAAAAGTGAACACACTAACCACACAGTCAGGTACACAAATTGCACAGACTGTTGATCATACCAGATAATGTGCTCTCTCCCAGAAACTCTATTGTCTGCTCAGCATAATTGCAGTATAAATGACAGACATATGAATAACAAAACCCAAACCTTTTAATGGAAATGCAACCTGAAGTCCAATTTTCTTCTGGAAAGTGTGCCTGATTCTACACATGCCTTTACTCTTACAATCAAATCATTTGTGTGAGTAGCCTGGTGGTTCAGTTCTGAAAACTTTATAGGTAGACCCTCGTATATTGAATCGAAAAATCCACTTTATATAAGTGAACACTGAAGTCAACATTCAGAGGTGACAGCTATTTCATGCTAGATGCAATCATCAGGACGCCTGATGATCGCATCTAGCACAAAACAGCTTGTTGCCTTTACTTTTACATTTATATTTACACACTATCTCTGATATTGAGCACTTTATCCCATAAATATAGCACACCTTAAAACAATATATATATATATATATATATATATATAAAGACATATACACAGATAGTATTAATAAAATTATGTTTTAAATATACTCTCAAATTAGCTTGTTTGTGTAATTCCAATAAGAGCTCACTATGTGTGTGTGTATCTATGTAGACAGATCCTAAAGAAGTGATGGATGTTATTTATTAATCCTATTAATGACTATAAAAAACAATATATATATAATCCTGATGCCAAGGGCACATTTTTTTTTTTAATAAGATTTGTTGATATATATTTAAAAAAGACATATACACGGATTGTCTTAAATTTATGTTTTAAATATACTTTTAGATTGGCTTGCTGTATCTATAATTTCAATGAGAAATATGTGTGCATATATACATATATATATATATATATATATATATATGTATGTATGTATGTATGCATGCATGCATGTTATATACCTATGAACACTAATGGGTATGTCTCAATCCTTATAAATACACTGGTGTAAGTGTATAAATACACTAATGTAAGTGTGTGGGGGGGAGATTTTGCTGTTTAAGTAGGTCCACTACTAGCACTGCTTTACCTACTTCACACTGCTGGTGAGTATTGTATTTTGTTGAGGCTATAAAGATTACCATTCCATTTCCAACCTCCATTTTGATTATTCCTCATTAAGTCACCATTCTAGGTTGCAACATATATATATATATATATATATATGTAGGTGTGTGTTTGTAAATACTCTCAGATGGAGTATATCTGTAGAAGAGACAAAATGAATAAAAAGACAATAAGAAAACTTTTCCTATTGTCTTTTAATTCACATCTGCCTATATTTCTGAGATTGTATTGTAATTATTTACACTATTTACATTGTTTGGACTGTTGTCCTCATCTTTGTTACCATATTCACAATGTTTCAGCTGTTGAACACACTGGCCTTCTTCAGGTAGTTGGCATTTCAAACTAGATAGAGCTAAAATTGCAAAACTGAATCTATCTCCAATAAATATTGTGAGATTTTATCATTTCATATATATATTTTTTAAAATATGGATTTAATCCAACAGAAAAACTGCAATATTAGCACCCAAAAATATGGTTGCTGAGACACAAATCCCCAAAATTCATGCACAGATGTCCTCAAGGACACATAGCCCAGTGGATAAAGATGTTGGTTAGATCTACATATTACATCGAGTGAAAGAGTTGTGAGTTTCATGCCAGGTTAAGCAAACTTGGAGAGTTGATAAAGTGAAAATAACTGTGACATCCGGAAGTGGCACAGTTGGCGAAATAAAGGGTTCAGCTCAAAATTTCAATCCAGAGCGTACAATGGCTGAAACGTTGTAAATATGGCGATGAGGATAACACATCTGAATAATGTAAGTAAATGTGGTTTCCACTTGATGTCCAACCATGTCAGAATTCAAAAGCAATTCTGAAGCCTTGTGGATGATGAGTTATCCTCTACCCTGCAACCCTTATCCAACAAATCAAATGTTGCTATCCTCTAACTATTTTTTGAAATTAACTATGGCAAAAGTTTTAAAGAGTTACAATACTTAGTTCCACTGGCTCAGACCTTCACAACAAGGACTTGCCATGCCATCTTCTTGGTGGTAAACTATTCACCCATTTCCTTAGTCTTCCTTTGATAAGGAAGAAGTGCCAGAGTCAATGATTATCTATCCTACATATCCTCATAATATGCACTTCCTGTTTCCCTCACCATTGCAACAATCACACTCAGTACTTTCTACCTTGGGTGTTGCATTGAGCAAACAAAAGTAAAATATACACAAAGATTTTGACAATAAAACTACTGTTTTTTATTAAGTTGGGGATATTTTTTCATCATGTATGCTCATTTTTAATGAATATTTGGAAATACCTATACATACACACACACACATATATATATATATATATATATATATATATATATATATATATATGTGTGTGTGTGTGTGTGTGTGTGTGTGTGTGTGTGTGTGTGTGTGTGTATATATATATATATGTGTGTGTGTGTATGTCTATAAAAGTTTCAGATAGAGTATATCTCTAAAAGGATAATATGAATAAAGACAAAAGGAAAAGTTATCTTAGCAGAGAAGTTTTTTCGTCAGAGGGTTCACTTTGCATATTCTACAGCTTGCATGACGTTTTGGCCAACCTCATGAATATTTATGAGCATTCTTAAATTTAAAAATTTTGAAAAATCAATAACATTTTTTCTCTAGTACATAAATACTTGTTAAAAAATAATATTCTTAAATTTGCCTTGATAAAGTCCCTCGGAGGACAAAATGTGTTGGCTAAGATAAGTTTAACTTTTCTTTTATATATATATATATATATATATATATATATAGTGAGCCAGCTTTCCCTGACGATCCGCTTAGGTGAAACCTGGGTAGGTTTGTCTGGCTCACTAGGTTTATCTATATATATATCTATCTATCTATCTATAATTATATATATATATATATATATATATATATATATATATATATATATATATGTGTGTGTGTGTGTGTGTGTGTGTATGTTACACATCTCCATCACCTATCACACAGAATAGACTCATGTCTACATTCACACAGTTATTACATAAAAACCACTATTTACCCCCACACACACACTATAGGATTAATTCATTTAATGACAATTATAAATAAAAATAAAATTTGTCACTTAGCTGATTGATGTTTAAGCACCATACATACACACAGACATACATACATACAGTAAAAAACTAAAACGAAAGAACAGTAAGAAGATATATAATCCGGTGTTCTTATTGATATTTTAATTTTTACAAAACAGTGTTCAATGTAAATTTACAGAGCATAAATATTATAAATTAACTCATTTAAAAATATGGTTCCTTCGCAACACAGGAATTACCATGTTTCAAAAACAGAAGCTAAAAACTTCAAATTTAATTATATAATTAAATTAAAAGCATTAGTTCTTTTTCATCTTCAAGCGAATTTTGGAATGAATATATCAAGGATAATGCTGTAAAAATAAGATTTTTGCTTCATATGAATTATATTTCTCTCAGTAGGACATTTTTCGAAATACTATTTTGAAGGGTCCACACCGTTTGACACTGTTGCCAGTTTTTTAATCGAAAAATTCTCGATATTCTTAATTTGATGAGTTTTATTTTCCAATTTTATTCTTAAAGGCAGTCAGGACACCTTGCTGAGAAAGTTGGCGCAACACAATCTTTTTCCCCGTCAACTTTTACAGTGTATTCAAATAAGTAAATTAAATTTTCTTTTGAAGTTGCTGTTGTGTTGTTCGATTATTTATTTTTAAGAGATTTAAAGTAAATTTTTATTTTCGAAACAAAATAAATAATTATGGCACTTACAGTGTATGAGTAACTGTTGGACTTTGACATTTTAATCAAATTTCCTTAATTTTATGTGTTTATTAAAAGTGAAATCGGTCACGAAACTTTAATAAAAGAAAACCTTTTTAATTCAAAAGGTTAGTAAGTAAAAAAAATGTATTTAGTTGTTTGGCAACTGGCAAATTGACGGTTGTTGGGGTTGATTAGTTATTTTTTTTATCATTACTAATTCCAAAGTAGTGAAATTGACTCATAAAGTTAAAGTAAAAAGAAAAATGAATAACAAAAATCGAGGAAGGGAGAGGAAATTAAGACCTAAAAAGTCTTAAGTACACAATACAAAAAAAGTGCACCTGCGCGCTGTTTGTGACTAGAAAAATATGGGGAAAAAGGTGAACAGTGTTTTGAAAAGATTTTTCCACGATGTTTAGTTTTTAAATACTCTTGTTTTTATTAAAAGAAATAGTAAGGCTTATATAAATTAAGGATTTAATCATGTTTTAAAAATGTAACATGCGTGCGAGGGTTGGATTTTTCTTTTACACTACAGTTGTGAGTTGTACCAATTTAATTTTAAAAAATTATCTTAATAAGCTAAGTAAAGAAAGATAATATTGTTGATTATTTGAAAATGAAATTTTGAAACTTTTTTGTTTTTTTTACTTTTTTTATGTTCACTTTTTATTTTTACTGAGCTTATGGATACTAGTAATTACTGAGTCTGACTGAGTAATGTTTTTAGCCTTTTTTAAAAGAGCTTATCTTGGAAATAAATATTTAAAAAAAAAAGATCGTTAATCCTGGCGATCAGTCTACTTTTACTGTGACTTAAAAATCTTTTATTTAACAAAGTTTATATTGCAGTTGTGTTTCGTAGAAATTTAAAAAAAATGAATGAATGACGCGGTGTAGATTTTTATACAAAACAAACCAATTCGAGGCTTTAAAATATATTTTAAAGAAATACATTTAAGACTTAATGTTTTTCTTTTCTTCAGACTCATAAGAAGAGTAACACATCATTTTAAATGAACAAATATTTACTTTACAAATACTTTAAATTTAAAAAAAAAAACAACATTTTTGAAAACACAGACCTGATGGTTTCTTATGTTCCCGGTAAAGATCTTGAAATAATGTGTATACCCCAATAAAAATCAGTTTAAAGAAGCTCCATACGATCCATAAGCAATCAAGTATAAACTCCCACATATTTGCTGGGTGCCAGATTTTAATCTATTGTCGGAGCTGAAATCACTTGTTTTGGTGTTGCGAAAGGGAAGCACCCGGTCACAGCTACAAACAATCGTGATTGAAGTGGCGCCCAAGAAAGCGGAAGTGACGTCAACAACTGGTTGGAAATCCCCTTTGCTTATTATTAGAACTTCTTGTGATCTAAACACGTGGTTTATGTCGTGAACCATGTTCGTGTGATAATAATTTCTTTCAATAATTCAAAGTTAACAAATTTGATTTGACTTTGCAGATGTAGCTAGTAGGTTTCTGCACTAGCAGTACATATTATTCTGCAACTAAATCTCATTTTATTTTGCGTCTTTTTTAATGTAAAAATAGTAAAATAAACGACAGGGTGGTCTGAAAGTCTTGTCACCCCCCCACCGAAAAGTGATGAGAACAATAGAAGAACAAGTAATACAAAGTACATGTACTAGTTTCAGTTTATTCACTTTCATTGACGCTTTCACACATGGAGAAGGTCTGTATGAACACCATCAAATGAAACAGAAAATTATATTACGTAGTGGTGACAAGACTTTTGGACCACCCTGTACATTTTTAAAAGTAGCAAGCAGCTACAAGCTGTTGTGAGTGTATTTCTACTTGCTGCAAATTGTTCGGTTTATTTATTTATTTATTTTTTTAGATATCTTTTTTTTTTTTACTTGAAGGTTTAGATTCAGCGGTAAAACTGCAATTAAAAAATGCTAATAAAATGATTTTCACGACAATTTCATTTGTGTAACTGTAAAGGTAAAGTATGACTTAGTCACTTAAGGTCTGAGTTTCTGAGAATCTTCTTAATTGTTGTTCCCAGGTCCATCCAAACGAAGGGTGGTAGCACCTGTTAGGGTCCCAGCTATGGGCAAATAGTGAACTTCCGAACTGGGTTCAAAACACCATGAAAGTATAAAAAAAAGTATATTTTCCTAGTAAAATTACCAGCAATACAGTTTTTGAAAAAAAAAAAAAAGAAAAAAAAGAAGATATTGCCAGCAATACATTTTTATAAATTAAATTACTAATGCTCCCAAGAAAATTAAATTTTGTCATTAAATAACACATAAATAAAACTTAGGAAGTTGGTAGCTTTGGATAATAATACGTGACCGAAAAATTGGAGTAAGTAAAAGGGTCGGTCTTTTTCACTATGCAATCGTTGAGTCAACTCGTCCTATTTACTGACCCAGCCACTTGCTCATTGTTTCTTGTATCACAATATCACATTTCTACTCTTTTAAGAAAAGCACCGAAGAACTTTGCATGGATGGAGATAAGAAAGATTGATTCTTATGTATATATTTTTCAGCGCACCTACGTCGCTACTGAATGTGACGCAAGGTCGAGGTTTAAAATGAGAACGACAATAGCATGGAAAAAAATTTCCCAAGTCCCCTCGGCACTTCCTTTTTTGGAGACGCCTCAGGCGCCGGGTAATAAACTCAGCCCCTCCCAAAGTAGAGGTACTGCCTTTGGTTGAATCTTAAAACATTTTTTCATGAAAATAGGTTTCTCAAGTCCTGTAGCTGTTATCGCTCTTTCCAGTATTTATGGGAGTTTCCTTCGTAATTTTTTGTTTGAAGTAGTGTGGAATCCCTACGCCACTTAGCTTCGTGCGTAGTTTACCTTAAAACATTAACGCGATAAGAATATTTTAGAATGTTCTCTAATTCAAAATGTGAACGCAATTTTTCTCCACAGTATTTACTCTGCACCCCCGCCCCACTAAGACGAGATGCGACAGCGACACAAGGTCAGTTTTTAGGGTAGGGACTCGAGCACGTACACCCGGGCTAATTGCCCGAGCTCCCTCAACCGTCGGTTGCTCTGGCCTCGGTGCGAGCAACGATCCCTCTCCCTAGTGCAATCTTTTGCTGAAAACAATGCACTGTCTTAACTTTAAGACAGTGCATGACTTTTCTATTCGTTTTCCTTTGTTCTTCTTCTACGTGCCGTGTCCTTTCAGGACGTGGGCGATCATGGCCCTCTACAACTTCCTATTCCTTGGAGCCCTTAGCAACGTTGTCTCTTTGCCAAATCTCCTGTACCCCTTCCGCAATCCATTTGCATAATCGCATCTGGTAGGTAGCATACTAACTTCTCTTGTCCTTACTGACCTCGACATGCCCTGTGAGTGTTAAATTATCCAAGCCCTCTTTCCTCATCACGTGTTAAAAGATTTCAGCTATCACTTTCTGATTTTGGGTATATTGTTTCCATTTTTCTTAACATTTCTCCGTTCATAGAATTCTCAGTACCCTTCAGTAGAACCACATTTCTGTTGACTCAAGTCTTCTCTTCATTTGTGATGATATTGTCCAGCATTCACTGCTATACAAGGGGACAGATATTACATAATAGTTCAACATTCTTTTCGGCAAACATGGACAAACGTGCCAGCAATAAGATGGAGTGACAAAAGGACAGTTTTTCCGATGACACCACCATTATTATTTTAACTACCGTCACTCGTCGGCAATGTTTATTGTTTTAAAAAGTGATGATTAGTATTGTAATAAAACCTAAACACAGGAAAGTGAATTTATACATTTTTGCTCTTGAGAATTGATAAAAAAAATAATAAACACTATTTATTTATTAGATTGTTTATTTACATTATCAGCTCATTTGCTAAATAATTCAAACTTTATAAAATGGTAAATAATAAGGATTTCCTTGTAGTTGGTTCACAGATTTTAATAATTTAGTAAATTTTTATAAATTTATGAATAAAAAATTGTTTTCGCATTTATTTCTTTATAAGTAGGTAAATGATAAATATTGCATTGCATTAATTCTAATTGCATTAGTCTTTAAAATGTTGTAAATATAAACTGAATCTTGTAAATAAACAATCTACTAAATAAATAGTATTTAATATTTTTTGTTGTAAATTCTCAAGACCAAAAAAAAAAAAAAAATATATAAATTCATTTTCATCATGTGTTTCGGTTTTATTCCAATTTTAATCATAGCTTCTTAAAACAATAAACATCGTCGAAGAGTGAAGGTAGTTAAAATAATAGTGGTGTCAAGGGAAAGACCCTTCTACATCTTATTGCGAGCACGTTTGTGTATGTTTGCCTTCTTTTCTATGTTTCTAACGAAATTTTCCTAGTATTTAGTTTTGCAGGGCATCTTTTGCAATGCGTCTTTCGCTAATCCAATGCACAATCGAATTTCGGTGTTGCTTTAGACATCCTTTGTTGAAACACTTGGTTACTTTGTTTAATCGTTCAATTCAACATTCGTTCTGAACCTACCATATGCACTGTCGTCTGTGTAGCGTATGTTGCTAAGATTACGTCCGCCGATAATAAATCCTAATATATCTCCTAATCCTCTTAGATTAATCTCACTGTACAGGTGAAATAAATCCGCCGAGAAAATGCATAGTCAGTATGACATTGTTCAGTGTCCCAAGCAATCACGCTTTTTGTGAGGAGATACGAAACAAATATAAAATCTGGTAAAAAAAAACAACAAAAAAACAAAAAACAAATAGAATCTATTTTTCATTATTCGTAAGCGCCTTCGGATTTATATTACACTTTCTGGCGTCTATTATTTTATTTTATTTTATTTTATTTTTTTGTAAACCAATTCACCCCAAACAAGGCGATAAAAGCCACTAAAAACGCAAGGGTTTACTGTGAATGAATGAAATTGAGACAACGTTATTGAGAGTGTGGAACGAAGGCGGAAATAAAGACCAAGGTAGTCAAACAACAAATGACAAAAAAATGGTTTCTGAGTTGGATGATTCACGCATCCTTCCGTTTAATAGATTAATGCTTTGAAAATAAATATTTAACATTTTTCAACCAACAGGTCACTTTTCCGCGTCGTGATCCTTTGAAGGTTATTTAAGCAAAGTTTCTAGATAGACAAACCAGGAAGGAAAGACATACGGCAACAGTCCATGGCACTCGCTTAGCTTAAAAGAAATTTCCTTACTCATTCACCCATCTTCCTCACCAAACTACGTGATACTTACACTTACTCCACTTTCTCCCTCTTCTTTTTTACGCATATACCCGCCTGTGTAAGAGAGGTTGGAGGGTGGAAAATAATTCTTCTCCAACAAGGACTCAAAGAGGCTTTTGGACTGAAAAGTGAGGACTGGGCTGCTCCCGTCCAAATATGGCAACAAGTACTCCATTTTCAGCCTGGGCTAGCTTTTATAAAGGTAGAGGATAGCATGAGGAGTCAGGTACTTACTGGAGTGGTACTTGGAGCCGATCATTTTACTACCATCTTTAGCGATGGATTGTGTAGTAGAGTTCCACATGAGGCCTGGTGTGAGTTTGAGGCCCAATATTCTCTTACTCTTGGAGCTGGGATAGGTTGAGTGTGCACTTTTGAGTGAAATTGGTTTAACTTCAAATCCTGTAAATATATCATCTGGGGATCAAAAAAAATGTTGGTGGCATCTTTTGATCCGTGGTCATTTGTCCGCCATATTGAATTAAAAATGGCGACCATTTCGAGCCATATGGCCTGGTCACCAAAAAATAAAATTTTCAAAATATGGACATGTTGTATACCATTTTGTTGGAAATTTTATGCTGATTCAGAATCATAACCATTTTTTAGCTGTACTGGCCTGATCTAGCAGAAGACCCTACTATGAATTCATCTAATAAGAAGTACTATAATTTAATCGAGTAAGAAAAATGACTATGAAGGAATCAAGGTGAAAGCATTACTACTAGTTGAATAATGAAATAGTCTTGTAGAAATCTTTCTATCTTTCTTTTTTTTCGCACTGAAATCAAACAGTCTCTGATGTCTTTTCCGTCTTTCATCGCGATCAAATCGGAACAGTTCATTATTTGTGATGTGTTGGCAGAATCTTTCTTTTCTCTCTCTCTTGTTCTTTCTTTCTTTCTTTCTTTCACTGAAACTAAGTAGCGTCACTGATATGTATTTTCCGTCTTTCCACGCGATCAAATTCGAATAGTCCATTATTTTTTAGGTATTGGCAGGGCGTAACATACATAACTAAGGAACTAATGTGAGGGGGACAAACAGGATTATAAGATAACTGGAAAAAAAAAACAAACAAAAAAAACAACAAAAAACAAAAACTTGGGCATTCACCAAAAAAACAAAAAAAAACAAAAACAAACAAACAACTCTTTTTGTCTTTTACGTTTGTAACAAAATATGGTAAATTATTATATCCGTCCTGTCTAAAAGGACGGCAATTGTTTGCAAGTTTAATACTGAGATGAAATGAAATAAAGGTGTTAAATCTATGTTCCTTAAAAAATTGTTTGTTATATTACATTTATTAGATAGCAAACATAACAATTACACGTATATTGCATGACAAAAGTTGGGAATGTACAACAAAAGCAGAAACCACTCAAGTGTTTACATAGTTTCTTTATTAATACGTATTTTCTAACAACTTGTTTTTTTTAAATATTTTCTTGGTTGTTTTGACTTTTGATATCAAACTGCCAATCCGAAAAAAGAGCACTTTTGTAACGTAGAAAGAGTTACTGAATGAGGAATAACCCAAACGGAGGTTGGAAATGAAATGGTAATCAACAAAATACAATACTCGCTAGCTACTCAGACAGCATATTACCCACACTTACAATAGTGTCCAATGTATTTATGAGAACTGGGACATACACATTAGTGTTCATAGGTACGGTATATAACAAGCTCCAATCCATACGCTGCAGGTCTTAGAAATTATTTCTCACATTTTGAACAGAAGCTACCGATGAACTGTTTAGTCAATTCCCTTTTAACTGTTTTTCTTATGATGATTTTGTTTTGAAGAGTATTAACTTCGTTGTCTTTATTTTTAGGTTGTTTTTAATTTGTTGTTCTATTGAGTACTACACTGGAGTTGGTAAATAGACACCAACACGAGAAAATGGTTGACCTTGTGACTTGTTAATAGAAGTACATAGAGAGTGACACAAAATATATAAATAAAAAAATACACAACGGTAATTATTATATAGTGTTGATTATTAAAATGACTAATGGAAGTAACCAGTCATGAATTTACTACCTTGTTGATTTATCTTCCTCTCCATTATAGAGCGTGATGAATGTGACGAATAGAAGATTCGTTCTTATGTAGATCTTAAGAGACTTACAACAATAAGTAAAAATAAAATAGAAAAATTATAACAATATACTGGAATAAAAGTATTATGATGGATATAAATTTCGCACATACCGTAGATTTTAACAACCTAAGCATACATTTTTTTAAAGTCAAGAACTTTCACTTTTTCACTTAAAAAAGGCATTTTGAAGCTTCTTTTTGGCATATACAAATTTTCTGGTATCAATACTTTGAGACACAATGAATCCCCGGTCGATTGGTTTGTACACCCATGTAGTCAAAGGGATTGTAAATGATTTTATTTGGGCCTAGAACAACCAGGATTTTATGATTAGTAGTCACTGACAACCAGCCGCATCGCCAGTAAAATCGAGATTTGAGAATTTCAAAGTAACCTCATAATGTCCACAAGTAGGGGAAAGGTAAGAAAATAGTTCTCTTCGGGGTTTGTTAAGTAACATTTGAGAGATCTTCGCTGATACTTCTGTTTTCTATCGACAGACTAACGGACCATATCTTCTTTTCGACCAGCGAGAAATCCGTCTCTGTATGACTCGCCATATCATTTTACTCAGTGATTTTGTCTGACTGCGAGTCAAACTTTGACTATATAAGCCAATGACCGGAATTCCCTACCTTCCGGGCGAGTGTCGCTTGATCTCGGAAGTTTTTATTTCTATTTACGTATTTTCTTGTTATTAAGTGAAATTTCTGAATTGTTTATTTATGCAGTTGTACCGCGGATGACTGAATCTGAGGAATTACTAGCAATACAAATCTTGAGCTTTGAAACCATTATTAAGTGAAATTGCTGTATTGTTTATTTCTGCGGTTGACTGCGCATAACTGGAAACACAGGAAGAGACCCTCGTGGATAACGAGGGAACTGATGTATAGTATTTCGCGTCAAATATTGGTGCCTATCTAAAAAAAGGTCAAGAGATATCAAGCCTCTTTTAACCTCCTATAACGTTTTCCTTATTTTTGTCCAATCGAACAGGATCGTCATTTAATGATAATGAGATGAACAGAGACGGTAATATTGGTTAGTATAACATTTTGACTTAATTTCTGTTCATTCTAATCACGCAGTTAATTAATTAGCCATTGACCTCTGACCGCATCGCCGGAAGGACATCAGATTGAGCATTATTCTATTATATTTGGATTTAGAAAGTCAATGTTCTTCCCAATGGAATAATTAGGCCCCTTTTAGCTAATCACGTATGTTAAATTTCTTGTCATGCCTTTTCTTCTAAGTGACAGCCTTATAAAGATGACGAGTTAGCCTAACGATTAATGGTATTGTCGTACCGAGTTCAAATTGAGCTTTATTAAGGCTTACGGCCGTATCCCGTAGAAACATTGGTTCCCACACGATCACCGAAGTTCAGCAACATCTAGCCTGGTCAGTATCTAAATGGATGACCGCTTGGGAATACCAGGTGTGGTAAGCTTGCATGTGCGGGTGGTGTAATAGATAATGACATGGAATTGTTAATTGGAAAGCAAAGTTCCAATTCCACTTGGGTTCGTTATATTCACTTACACATAAATAACCTTGCAAAAGGTGTGAATCCACATCATATCCCTCTCACCTATGGGTTAATTAGTAAAACTTGTATCACTAAAACCATCATTATCTCCAAAAAGTAAATAATATTCCGTAGAAGATATTTAGATTTCAGCATTAGAGGTTGATATTCCGCAAAACAAAACAACCAACCAACCAGTCAACAACTTCATTGAGTTTTGATTGATTTTTTACGGCTTATCAACCTTTTGCAGGTTATTTGAAGCCAAAATACATTTTTTTTTACATTGTATGAATTTTTTTGGAGATAATGGTGTGCTGATACATATCCTACTAATTAATCCATAGTTGGAGGGAGAAGAGGTGGATTCATGCCCTTCCCCAAGGGTATTTGTGCGTAAGTGACTATAACAAACCCGACTAGAATTGGAACACGGCTCCTTGATTTCTAATTCCGATCTGTTATTCATCCCCACACATCCAAGCGGTCATTCACTTAGGTACTGACCAGGTTCGACGTTGCTTAACTTCGATGATCGTATGAGAACAAATCCTGCCTGAGTTTGCGTCCACTTCGGGCGGAGGTCTAATTATTGATTGATAACTATAGAAAACTAACCTTTCGCTTTGAATCCACAAAAATGTTATATTAATATTAGTCTGACAGTGACAGTAGAAACTGCCATATTTTGTTAGGTCTGTATTATTTGTCTATATTTCTGAGATGAGGTATTGTAACTATTTACACTAGGTGCCTTCATTAATTCGGTAAGGTATAAAATAAATTTTTTAAAATGTAAAAGCTTTTTTGAAGCTTTCATTTTAGCTTTAATTGAAAGCTAAAATTTACTATTTCCATTAAAAAATACTCTGTGGTGTATTTCTGTTATGGTGAAACACACCTATTCAATAGATAATAGACTCTCCCACCTAATATAAGTATGAGTAGTAAGAGAAACGAACGTCAGTCGATGTCGGACGACAGTTAGTCGAATACGAATGTAGTCAGCGACCACAACAAGATTACTCTGCGTAATACCTATTATATCAAGTTCCTAACGTTTTGTACGTCGAACTATTTGGGACCGATTTAGTACAAATAAAAGCCTCCACTGCGAAATAACTCCACAACAACTTTGGCGACGAGGATTAGCACTCATACGGAGGAAGAAAAATTCGCTCGCCACAATAACTTCGGCGACAAAGTCTCAGATTCACACTAAAAAAAAAAAAAAAAAAAAAACTTGGCAAAGTTTTTCGCAAGCCAAGACTTCAACTTAGTGACGAAAAAATCTGTCGTATTCTCAACTGAGAAAAGAAATATATATATTTTTTCGATAATACAGTTTACTCAAATAGGTCACGAATTGCAAATTCGTAGGACCCCCTCCCTCTACAGCATTTAGGCATTGTGTAAACTTTTTGCGAAGATGGAGGAATGCAAAAATATATTCGGGAATTTTTTAAGTTCCAGTCGGAACAACAGATGACAATATTAGAGCAACAAAAAACATTCCAGATGCAGCTACAGGAGGAAACTTTCAATAGACAAATGCAATTCCAGCAAAAAATGGAACAGATGCATAGGGAGTTTCAAAACAAAATTCTGGAAATAACTGAGAAGAGGAAAGAGAAAAATCTACAAAATGATTCTTTCCCAGAGAATACAATATGGAATTCAATTGAAATATTCACGTGCAGTCCAGATGAAGAGATAACTTTTGAGGAGTATTATAAAAAATATACGGACGGGTATTACGAGGACTGCCACTCGTGGTCTGAAGAAAAGAAGGTTAGGCTTCTTTTAAGCAAATTAGGAACTGCTGAGCATAACAAATTGGTAAACTACATTTTACCGAAAAAACTAGCGAGTTGACATTTACCGAGGCGGTAAATATACTAAGTGAATTATTTAGTAAAAAGACATCTTTGTTTCACAAGAGGCGGAAATGTTTGAATCTGATGAAAGATAACGAACAAGACTATATAACGTACGCAACCAATGTGAATAAGCATTGTGAAGAATTCAAGGTGGCAGAGTTAAGCGCAGACAATTTTAAGTGCTTGGTGTTTGTTCAGGGGCTGGTATCGGAAAGAAACGTAGAGTTGAGAAAATTAGTACGGGCAAAATTGGAAAGCGATCCAAGTATTACGGTACAGAAATTGGCAGAAGACTGCACAAGATATGTTAGCGTAAAGAAAGATTAAAAAAGATAGAACAGTCGCGTGTATGGAAAATATGCTACAAAGAAGAAAGTCAGTCTACCAAAAAGAATTCTAAAATTGTGGATTATCAAGCAAAAAGTGAAATACCAGAGAAAAATAAACAAAAACTCCCGAAGCCATGTTTTGCTTGCGGTGAACTACACTGGTACAGATATTGCGATTTTAGGAATAAAAAAGGTTTCAACTGTAAAAGAGTGGGTCATAAAAGCACGCATTGCAGGTCAAAAAATAAAGACAATAAAATAAGAAAATTAAAGTCCAACGAGGTGAACGATGGAATAACCAGAAAATATGTTACCGTCGAAATAAGTAATAAAAATATAAAAATGCAACTTGACACTAGCTCAGATCTATCTATCATAAATTTGCATACGTGGAAGAAGTTGGGGAAACCAACTTTAATGAAGACAAAGAAAATCGCGAGGTCAGTGACGGGAGAAAAAATACAATTTATTGGGGAATTTGTTACAAACGTCACGTTAAATAAAAACAAAACGCGAAAAGCTAAACTATTTGTCATAGAAAATACCACGAACTTACTTGGTACGAATTGGATAATAGAATTCCAATTATGGGATCTACCGATAAATTCTTTCTGTTACAAGGTAGAAAGTATAAACACCGAAGCCCAAAAATTAGTAAAGTTAAGGAAACATTTCCTACTGTTTTTTTCTCCAGGTTTGGGAACGTGTACCAAGATGGAGGTAAAATTCCAGCTAAAAGAAAACGCTCAGGCGGTATTCAAAAAGAAAAGGAATGTGCCGTTTGCCTCATTTGAACAGATAGATAAAGAATTGGACAGATTAGAAAAAAACCGGTGTACTTAAAAAAGTTGGGTATAGTGAATGGGCAACACCGACGGTATACGCGAAAAAACAGCCCCAGAAAGTAAAGATGAAGCCGACACCGAGAAAAACTGGGGAGCGAGTTACCCGCAGCCAAGGACATGCAGTATTATTAAATGATTTAAGTCAACTGAAGTCACCACAGAAAACGTTAAGAAGCACAAGGTCAACAAAAAGGAAGCTAGAGGCTGAACAAATAGAACCACAAGTAGAACCTACAGAAACTGTGACTCCATCATTAAGAAGCTCAAAGCGGAAGGTTGTTTCTGGTAACACTATGGAGGTACCAAAAAATAGAAAAGCGGATTGGCAATATGATGTACTTGGTGAAAGGCGAAAAATTTACGTGCAGACGGCACATTAACCAGATCAGACGACGCTCTTCAGACGTGGTTGACAGCGGTCCCGCGGAAGAAACGCCGATTGAGGTGATTTTCAATACGTTTGATCTAAAAACGCCTGCAGCGATTTTACCTGAGTTACACCGATCCAGGAGAAAAAGAAAGGCAACTGATCATTTAAAAGTGGATCCAAAACGTAGGAGATACGCTACGATGTTGCTAATAAAATGAAGTTTTTTTTTTCTTCATATTTCCTGTAAAAAATAAATAAAGAAAACTGTTTTACTCCTACGGAGTAAAGTTTTAGGAGGAGGTGTTATGGTGAAACACACCTATTCTATAGTTGATAGACTTTCCCACCTATAATAAGTAGGAGTAGTAAGAGAAACGAAGATCAGTCGATGTCGGACGACAGTTAGTCGAATACGAAAGTAGTCAGCGACCACAACAAGATTACTATGCGTAATACCTATTATATCAAGTTCCTAACGTGTTGTACGTCGAACTATTTAGGACCGATTTAGTACAAATACAAGTTTCCACTGCGAAATAACTCCACAACAATTTCAAACAAAGATTATATTGACTGGAATGGATTTTTAAAAAGTAAAATCGATAAAATCTGCCATTTTAACACATTTGTAAACAAAAGTTAATTCCCGGTTTTAAAAATCATGTAAAAATATATTTATATATTTCTGAAAAGTTATTTGAGGAAAATTAGCAAATTTAAAGTCAAATGAATCTGATTTGAAACAAATATTACTTATTGTATAAAATGTTGTTTACAAACCTTTTTTAATCACGGGGTCTTGTTTTTCTGGCGTGTTGACAAGTATGGTGAAGAATAATTGTTAGCAATCGATGAAATATATTTAAATTTTTTTTTCCATAAGAGGGGACTACCCTTAAATCCTGTGACCTTTTAATGATAATGTCCTGTATGAACTATTATACTTAGAAAAATTAGGACGTTTATACACAAAAAAAATCAAAATTTCTTAAAAAAAATATTCGGGTGTATCAGATTGTAATAAGCTTTACAATATATGATTAGTAAATATAGTTTTACTTAATAACAACATTTTCTAAGAGTTATCACATTGAAAATTAATTTTAGAAGGTTTAAAATCTTTATAATTTATTCAATTTGAAATTGAAAATGAATTTTTAAAGATTTAAAAATTATTAAAAATTATTAAATTTAAAATTGTAAAAAATTGAAAACAAATCTTGTAAAAATTCATTTTCCATCAATGTTTTTTTTTCTTCAGACAATATTGTCTTTAATATATATAATTCATAAAACCTTCTCTAATTAAATAATGTCTTCTTTTTATTGCGTTTTTTTTTTCTTCGATTTAGAACAGATTTTCGGTTAGTTGGGGTCCGATTTTGCCAAAAAATTCAGTGATTTAAATTTTTCAAAGAATTTTTCTTTTAACTAATATCGTCAGTAAAAATTATCATGTCTAATTACTCAAGTTTTTATAAAATTAAGTAAGGGGGTAAAACACATGTAAAAAAAATTCCAACATTTTCTAATAAAAAAGATAAAAAAATAATTTTTTCATTTGTGAATAGTTCCTGAAAGTTTCATTAAAATCTGACAATTATTTGATTTTTGCAAGAATTTCCAAATGAATGTGTCTGTCAAGGCAAAAAGAGGCTAAAATTGACTCTTCTAAAAGTTAGTACAACCACCGACGCAAGAAAAACGAGTTTCTCGTCAAAATTTCGAATGTCCAAAAAAAGAGTAAAATAATTAGTTAAATAATCAAAAAAATACTTTGCGCCTTCCTCTTTAATAACAAAAGATTTTGACGTGAAAACTGTGTTTTCATTACGTTTGGAGCAGGTTTTCATCACGGTCTGCTGTTTTTTTAGCGTTTTCGTAGAAATACCTAATTTACACTGCTCGAACTGTTGTCTTCATCTTTATTGTCATATTTCAGCTGTTGTACGCTTCGGTCTTCTTCAGGTGATATACGTTGGAATTTCGAACCGAACTTTTTATTTTGTCCATCAATTGTTCTAGTTCCATGTTTCAGTTAATTCCCTTTAGTAACTCAACCAAATTTTATATTCATCTCTGCTGTGGCCGGGTATTGAACTCACATCTTTTTGGGTTAAGTCACTGGATTATTTCAACCACTGGGCCACATGTCCGTGTATGAGTTTGCATTGTCTGTATTATTATTAGAAGTTTTTCTCATGTGTGTTTCTAAGTATATTTTTTCACCCCAGAAATATAATAATAGGACGTTGGTGATCATAGTTCTCCACAATTTCCTGTCCTTTTTGTCTTTTTTATCTCTCCTAAACTTTGTTCCGCCACCCATTTACTCATGCTCCTCCTCCTCCTCCTCCTCCTTCTTCTTCTTCTTCTTCTTCTTCTTCTTCTTCTTCTTCTTCTTCTTCTATTTTCTGTCACCTTCAGGACATTGGTGATCATGGCTCTCGACAATTTCCTGTCCTTTTTGTTTTTTTGTATCTCTCCGAAACCTTGTTCCGCCATCCATTTACTCAAGCTTCTTCTTCTTCTTCTTGTTTGTCACCTTCAGGACGTTGGTGATCATGGCTCTCCACAATTTCCTGTACTTTGTAGCACTTAAGAAATTTCGTCTTTTTAATCTCTCCTAAATCTTGTTCCGACATCCATTTATTCCCGCTCATTAAGTATGTTTTCTTCTGTATTTCCTGTCTTCAATATATCTTATGAGTGTCAAATTTTCTAAGCCCTTTTTCTCATTATGTGCCCTATAAACTTCAACTGTCTCTTCCTAATGTTAAGTATAAGTTTCCTTTTTGTTTCCATTTTCTCCAGAACCTTGTTACTGCTCACATGTTTGGTCCATGGAATCCTCAACATCCTTCTGTAGAATCACATTTGTGTTGCTGCAAGTCTCTTCTTCATCTCTGGGGAGATTATCCGGCATTAACTGGCATAAAGTAGAACTGATATTACATAACAGTTCACTACTCATTTATGTTTTTTCCAATTATTATATTAATCTTTTGTGAAATCAGTTTATTATTTTATAACAATAGAAAATCGACCGTCCATTTTATGCCCACTAACCTAATAGATAATATACTGTCAGTTGCCTAATTATCCCCCACAACGCATTTCCTTCTCTAACTGATGGGGAATAACGATAATGGAAAGAGGAGGTGTCATCTTAAGTCAACTCGTAATGTAATCATCTCGTCCTCCCCATTGAGATCCTGGGGTCTAATCCCACCATTATTTAAAACAGGTGTAGATAGGTGTGCCTATCGCCATCTTTATCACTTTTTTTTATGAAGTTTCTGGTTCCTTATTTATTTATTTATTTACATTTTTTCTCCTCAATAGGAGTAGATGGGTTGTCCTATCGTCCGGTTCACACTCCTCCCCAAAGTTTTGAACAGGAGGAGAGGTTTATCCATTGTTTCCTGTTTAAAATTGGGTTTCTGGTTCTCTCTAAAATCTACTTCAACTCTACACTTCTAATGTAACAGCCTAAAATGAGAAGGAAAAAAACTTTATAAATGGATAAAAAAAAGACACACACACACACAAAAAAAAACTAATATACGGTTTCTTTTGATATCATTTACCAAAAGCCCGAATAAGAAAAGATAATGTTGTCATGAGATGTCACATTCTACTGATTTTTATCTCGTGGATGATTATTATTATTATTATTATTATTATTATTATTTATTTTGATTTCTGTTGTATCTTCATTTCATTCCGGGTCCTAACCAGAGACTTAAAGTCTGAAATGGCATCATGACATTTTACACTGCACAATATTGTAAAAAAGAAAAATTAACAACCTAAGATCTCACACACTTTTCTTCGTAAGGTATGAGCTGTACTTGTGAGAAGTGAAATGACTCATTTATATATGAAGTCACAAAGACTATAAATAGTTACGGCTATTATCCTTGAGGTAGTTGAGTGCATACTACTTCACGTGAGTCAGTAACACTACACTACAATAGATTCGCCGATATCTAAAGAACCAAACGAACAATTATCATTTGATAATTATGAATACGCACAAGCGTATCTTAGGTTACTAGCAGTTAAAGCTAGAACAAAAAAGATAAAGGATTCAAAATCAATCGAAGTAGAAAACCAAATAACAGCTCTCTTCTTGGCAACTGCTGGTTGTGAGGCTATTATAAAATTATTAGCAATTGCACATCCAAGACAGTTGGAGGAAATGACGTTTGATGGTATAAGTTAACTAATAGAGAAAAACATAGCATCCAAGAAAAAACTAGTGAATGCAGAGAGAACTAGGTTTATGAATATTTCTCAAAAAGTGAATGAACAAGTTATCGAATATGTTCTTCATTTAAAACATGCCGCTAAACATTGTGAATTTGAGAAACTGAGATCGGAAAACCAGTCAATCGAAGAGGATTTGATCAAAATGAATTTGGTGAATGGTTTTCAAAATGAGGAGTATTGGTAAATGACTCTAATGCATTTATAACTGGGAAAGTTGTCACTAGAACAGTGTGTGGAATTTGTTCAAAACAAGAATTAATTGGAAAATTTAATAGAATAAAAGTTACGGATCTGGTAGAGAAAATGGACACATAGGCGATAAAGACAAAAAAATAAAATAACAATCAAAGAGAAAAACAAAAATATCCGACATATTAAAAAAATTGTGAAAAGTTTTTCAAAATGAATCATTTTAAACGTATGTGTAAATCCCAAAAGAAAAACTTAGAGACGGTTTAACAAAATGAAGAAGAAATAAGTATTGTGGTTTTTTCATTGAAAAGGAAAAAGGGTTATTAAAAACACGAATAGATAATGTTTTACGGTATGCAACTAGGTACAGGAAGTGACGTGACGTTGATACCTTGTCCGATTGAATCTTTTCGACGGATCCGTGATAAAAATGTTAGGCTATTTTGATGCCTACGTGAAACTAAAAAAATAAATTTGACGCATTACCAATTATCGTAGCAAACCATGAAAAGAATCATGGTCTAATAGGAAATGATGTATTGAACATAAATTCAACAAAATTCGACAAGTCAAGGCAGAAGAAACTGGAATGTTAAAAAAATTATGAAGCAAAGTTAAGGCTAAAGAAAAATACCCCCCTCCTATTTTGAAACCCGAAACCTGCCAGTCCATCTACTACCAATAGTTGTGGAAAAACTAAGAAAATTACTCGGAGAAGATCTTGAACGAGTTCCGCCAGGAGGGAGCAAATGGGCCTCCCCGTTAGTAATTTTAAGAAAGAAAGATGGGGATTTACACATTTGTGGTGACTAGAAAATAGATGTAAATCACAAAATATGTGCAGACTCATATCCTATCCCCAATGTAGAATGAACTTTGAACTCCCTTGCGGGCATGAAAACATTCTCTAAAACTGATTTAAAGTCGGTATATCATGAAATACCTATTGAAAAAGACTTTAAAGAAGTCACAACAATAAACATGTCAATAAGTTTATTACGATGGAAATGAATGCAATTTGGAATTAAAACCGCAAGTTTAATTTTTTGAAAAATGCTATAGAACAAAAGACATTGGTAGAGATAAAATTTGTGCTGGTACTATTAACGACGAAGAATTAAAATGGAAAAGCAAAATGGTTTTGAATAAGTTAAAAAATGCAGGATTAACAATTAACGAAGAATGTCTGCATAACACTAAAAAAATATTTTTACGAATTTTCATATCTAACGAAGGCATATCATCCGACCAAGTGTTAATTGACAAAATATTAAAAGTTGAAGTAACTAAGAACAAACAAAGAATTGGAATCTTTCTTAGGACAGGTAAATTTCTACAGGCGATATGTAGAGCAATACTCTGAAGTGACAGAACCTTTTGCTGTTTTAAGAAGAAAGAATGTGGAATTTATTGGGGAAAAAGAACAAGTGGTATTTGAAAATTTAAAAGCTGTTCTGGCAAAGAAGCCAGTAGCAAAAATATTCGATCCTAGAAAAGAATTATTAATAACAACTGATGCAAGTGAACACTTAATTTCGGGAATATTAGTTCAGGTTGGTCATCCTATTATGTATAGTTCGAGAAATTTATCTAAAGCTGAACTGAACAACTCAAATATTGAGAAAGAAACGTTGGCCATAATATGAACGACAAATAAAGTTCGTCAGTTTTTGATTGGAAAGAAATTCCTACTAAGGTCCGACCATAGATCTTTAGAATTCATATTTAATCCTTGAAAGGAACTTCTTAAGGTAACGTTTTCTAGAATTCTAAGATGGACTTTAATGTTAATGGCATTTGACTTTGATATTGAGTTCGTGAAAGGCAATACCATTCTGCATGTAGACGCTTTGTCGAGTTTGAGGTTTATTACTTCTGAAAGTGAGAAAGAGGAGAAAGATACTTTTTACACTGTGTCAGTCAAAACTGATATTTTATCGATAGACAAATTAGCTGAGGACATAAAACGAGATCCCATATTGAAAAGTATATTGTCCAGGATAAAAAAAAAGTGGAATAATTTCTCATGGACAGAACTGACTGTAGACAAGGGTGTAATTTGTAATGGAGACGTAGTGGTTCCGCCATTAACGTAAAGGAGCAAAATTACAAAAAGTATACGTGACGATGTTTATTGCGGATAACGTCTGCACAAAGGACATTAAGGCTAGAGACATGGTGGCCAGGCTATTATACAGATGTAGAAGAATACGTAAAAAGGAAGAAAGCTAGTGAAGAGACAAAGGCTCGCAGAAGAAGTACCAGGGAAAATAAGGGAATAAAACCTCTTCTGTATATGGAGATGAGGAGACTCATTTACATATGAATTCATAAAGACTATAAATAGCTACGGCTATTGCCCATGAGACAGTAGAGTACATGCTACTCTCCGTGAGTCAGTATCACTACACTACAAGAATTTTTTTTGTATTTCTTAAAGGTATAGATTAAGAGGGACCCTTTCGTTGAGCCTATCAGAACCTTTTCCACTCAACTCTTCTTTTTTATTCTTTGAACTTTTGATATTTTTCTCTTTAATCTTACCATATATCGTAAAGTAATATATATATATCCTTAATTTTATTTTTATATTTTTCCTTTAAATTTCTTTCTTAAGCCTTGCAACATCTACGTATATAGTAGTAAAGGGATAAATTGTCGCCATTTTACATTTTTTAATTTCGTGTATGCGTGTATGTTTTGGATTTTGTCACAGTATTGTAAGGTCAGTTGGGTACCCTCTGTGAGAAAAAGATGACCATGATGCAATTCACTCCGCCAGAAATTTGTAAATGGCGTGCAGTACTGCTTGGCATTCGCGCCGGAATCTCCAATATGAACATTTCAGATTCTTTGGGTGTCAATCTGAGGACAGTGAAAAGGATTCGGAAAGTGTTGGAAAATATATCCCATCATAATGTTTGGAGTGATCACTAGCGACGGCGGCGTTATGCCTCTATTCATCTTCCCACAGGGCCTCAGATTCAACACGGATGTCTACATCAAGTGCCTTGAGGAGGTAGTGCTGATTTACTTTTTTGTCTTTCAAGATATTTTTGTGTTATTTATATTAATATGGTGGACTTTCCGGACGTATGAAGGTCAAGCAGCTCAGTTCCTAGAAACCGACAGCCAGACAACAACACATATGATTTGATTACACTTTTTGAATGCCTACGTGCTACAAGCTTCCCAACCCTTCGCAGGTTGTCCTTCTCTTAGACCAGTTGCTATCCAAGGCTATAGAACCCTGTCCTGCTATTTACCCATAGCTGGAGGGAGAAAAAGAGGATTAATACCTTTCCTATTAGCACGAGAAGTGAATGAAATAGATTAGACTGGATTTTAGACTGGAATTCGAACACGGCTCTCCGTTTTCTCAATCCACTACTCCACCGTGCCTCTCTCATATTAATATATCTGTTAAAATGAGACGTCAGTGTTATTTTCATTTTTGCTTTATTTAGACGTCAATTTATCTATCGCACCCTATATATATATATATATATATATATATATATATATATATATATATATAATTTTTGCTTTCCAAAGAGGGGATCTTAGGACTTATACGAAGTTAAAAGTTTATAGCTATCACGCTTATGTTTAATCCTTCCCTTGTCTACCCTGGCAGCAGGTTTTAATGAATTTGCAAAACAACTGTCAATTCCCCCTTGTTGTCTGTGACAGGAGTAATTGTAATTTTATGTCCAACCCCCTTTTTTTTTATTTCTCAAACAGAATAAATAACTTCTCTATGCATTCCCTCAGCCTAACGACTATGCTTCTGATACTAACTCAAATGAGGGCAGGAGATGAACACGCACTCACGAGCAACCTTCTTTACCCCCTTCTCCTAATGGCTCTTTTAGTCCTCATGTATATGAGTAAGCTTGCCTTGGTACCCTAGGTCTCTAGCCAGTACGATGTTTCTATCTCAAGCGACATACGCGAAAGCTTACTTAGTTAACGGCCTTTTTACTGATCTTCCTATCTTCTTACTCGTCTCGATTACTGCGCAAAACCAAAAAAAGTCTTTTAAAAACCGCAAATTAAAAAAAAACAACAACAAAGTTTGAACTTTAAAATTGTTTATGTTATTATTAAATCCTTTCTAGCATTTTTTTGGTTGATAAATGCATCATTTCCTAAGACAAAATGCATTTTTTTTTGTTTTATCTTGTAATTTTTATTTATTTTGTAATTTCAATTTTGTTTTTACTTGTAATTTTGATTTTTCTTCAAGTTTTTTTTTCTTTCTTTTAATGATTTATTTGGAATAATGAGGCTATTCCTGTTAGGTTACTTTTTAAATTTCACGCATTCATTTTAAATTAAAGTTCACGCATTGCGTGCGCAATAATTAAGACAAGTGAATTTCCCGTACATGACTACTCGACGCAAACGTATGTAAACAAAACCAGTAATAGCGGCCGGGCTGTGACCGCGACGCGAATAAGGCCGTAGTTATATTATCGATAACTTCTAAACGGTACATTTTCGCAAACTTTTATTTTTATTTTTGAAATAAACAAACAAATTTAGACCAAAATGGAAATTTTCATTACAATTGGTTTCCGGGCCTTATTCTGAAAATTTACTTATAATATTACACATGGAGTGCTGGTGCTAAGAAAATAGTGCTCGGTTTATAACAACAGAGCTATAATTCGTATTAATAAAGCTATACACTTTCCCCTACAGGTAACACAACTCTGAGTTTCATGCACACACCAATCGTCAGATGCTGATTGAAAACTGACTGTGAAAACAGTTTTCCGTCAGCATCTGACGACTGCGGTGTGCTATAGGCGAGGAAAAATTGTATATTTATTATTACTATATATATATATATATATATATATATATATATATATATATATATCGTGTGAAAATAGAAATACCTGAGTTGGTGTCCGGTCGCGCGGTTAAACCTTGAGGTGTGGGGAGAGACCTTATTCCTTGTTAGGACATCTCCCTAGGAAAAGTAAAATTTTGATTTAAAACCTGCAGTCACTTCAGCACCTGACATGTGGTAAACCGTACGCCATTATAGGCTATGCTATGCTGTATATCTTGTCACGATAATGTAACATATAGGCGAACCGAAGTCCGCTAAAGTGAGTCTTCTTTCTCAGTGCGCACCCAGGGACCCCAAACGACGCAATGAGACTAATAATAAACACAAGACGAATATATTGAATTTAATAAAACATTTATTTACAACAAATATAAATAATTAATAATAAAAAAATGTTTAAATATTATAGAGAGAGGGGTTGAGACATTATCCAAGGAGCAAATATAAAACGCATCAATTCAAATCAATGAAAATGTATTTATCTTTGCTTTTCCTTTATTTATATATTGTTTTTTTTTTTTGGGGGTATATATATATATATATATATATATATATATATATAAAAGTGAACATTGACGTCAGTACTTAGAGGCGACAGACGCAATCATCAGGCCACGAGTGTTGTTTTTTTTCTCGGCTATTTTATATATTATATATATTTACACTCGTTCTATCTCTGATATTGAGCACTTTATCCCATAAATATAGCACAACTTAAGAGTATATTTCTTATATATATATATATATATATATATATATATATATATATATATATATATATATATGTAACTCCCTCCATGAAGTTCTTACAAAAACGTTCTTTTGCAAAAGTAATGTCCTTGGTAGTATTATTGTTTTCTTCTGATGATAAACAGTCCTTTCATGCATAAGAATTTCCTTGTCTGCTTTTCACTTGATTTCCTGATTTCTCCTAAATTCAAACTTCCTTCGGGGTTGTCAAAAACTGGTGAAGTTTGATAATCTTGGTATTTTTCCTTTGTTCTCTTCCTTAACGATTGTCCTAATTATCGGATTTTAGAGACACAAAATAAGACCAGATCCACAATTTTGTCTGTCTGTCTCTCTCTTTCTTCTATGTTCAAACTGTTTGGGTCTCACAAAATTCAACAGTAAGTCTGAACCCAAAATTTCGTTCACCTTCACATCTCGACACCACTGTCGCAACTCTTCGTTTTTTTTTTGTCTTTCCTGCTCTCTGTGCTCACGTGATCGTATTTTTTTTTCTGTGAACTGAGCATACAGAAGGGAGAGGAAAAGAAAAAGAAAGAAGAAATTAACAATACCATCTAACAACTCCCAACAACAAATCACCGTTTTTCTTTTCTAGGTCTTTGTCTAGACGACTTCCAGGATCAACTGCTTGGTTTCCTAATTCTTCGACAGGGAAGAAAGAAAGAAAGAAAAGAAAAAAAAGGTAAAGGCAAAGCCAATTGTAGAATATGTTTACTAATTAGTATTATTATAGATTTTGTATTATAATTATTAATTGTTTAATCATCTAATAGGTTCGGGGTGTTATAGACAAGCGTATGGTTGCAAGAAAGAAATACGACAACAGCAGAAATAGATTTACGTGATTTATTTCAATAGAAACTTGTGGTATAGTTCATAGGCTGGCTGAAGATCTGGGTTGATCTCGCATAGTAGTTCTCGCTGGTTCGCGTGGCGCTACTGCTGCTGGCTGCTGCTGACCGCTCAGCCTGACCGTGACAGGTCTCTTCCCTGGCCTCCTGTTGACTGCCGTTGTACTTCCGTGTGACCCTTTTATGGCGTTTTTTTATGGCTTGACAGGCTCGTAAAACGACGCAAGTATATTTAGGAGGGAAGCATTTTTATTGGTCGAAAAATAAAAACACTTTAAAATATTATTTTATTTTTCGACCGGAACTCGTGCGTCGGGAATATGCGTAAACGCGTAAATATGGTCATTTTGTGACGGGGCCCTGTCCCGTTCACATCCGGCTCTCGCTCTTGAGTATGTTAGTTTATTAGCCTGCAAATCAGCCGAGATATGTCTTATTTTATTTTATAACAGGGGATATGTATATGTAGTAGTAAAGATATAATCTAAAGCTCAAATAAACTAAAATTTTAAAATAAAATAAAATGAGGGCTCAATACCAAAGTCTACAGAGATTAAATGTAATTTACTATAGTAATATTATTAATACAATAATATCAGAATCGGTTATTCAGAGTTTCATGCGATAACACATTGATCAGTCATCAAATGTTTTCTTTTCTGGACACAAAGTGCATAAAAACTGTCCAAAAGTTCTGCATATCCGAGCGCTTACGGCTATTCTTTTAGCCATTATCAAGGACGATTTTTATTTTTTATTTTTAACTGAATGTGTGGGTGTTTCAAATTATTGTTTCCAGAAAAGAAAACACTTGTACGAACACAACAAAAATAAAATAAAAAGTTTAATCGCAGTACCCTGTCCGTCGTCTTTAACGAAACTTGTATAAAAGAGGAATTGCTGCCAAAATACACAATGATAAAGTTACTTAAGTGTAAATATCAATTTTTGATTTTGCTTCCCCGACTTCGAAGTTTCTTGGAGTTGTCCATTCTTCAAGGGGATTGTTGTCTGAATAAGTTTATTTCCAATTTTGTCGCATCTTTTTTTTAATCCGTTATGTATACGCGAACATGCATGAGTTTTTATGTTTTTGTTACGCGTTCATGAAATTCTCCTTTTGTTTACCTGTTCGTTCGTAAGTGTCATAATTTTTCCAACTGTTTTTCTTCCAAATTATAATTTTTTCGATATCTATTATATATATATATATATAGTGTATTGGGGCAGCAAATCATTATTATTATCATTAAAACAAAGCAACCTACACTCAACAAAATTAGATTTCAAACTAGTCACAACACATTACACTGCATCTAAATATATGTTTCTGTTGTTAATATTTCGTTCTCTCACGTCGTACGACATCATAGAATCGCATCATGAATTTGCGACCTGCGTCTGCTATTCCGTGACCGTTATCGTCGCATAACAAACTTCTATGTAAACATAACAGGATATCATTTTTGATGGTGAATATATTTGTTTAAATGTCCATATTGATGAATTAATAAGTTCAACTTGTCAGCAATTTGTCAGAAAGACATTTTCCGATATAAACAAATTATACATCCTCGAATGATTTTTTTCTCCTAGTGGTGACAGTATTAGAAAAAAAATCCAACAAACTCATTGTCTTATCACGCAGTTTGACTTAGAATTTAGAACCTATTTTGTTGAGTCATAAATAATTTCTGTTTTTGCTTATCAATTTATCAGTTCTATTCCTTAAAAACTAAACTACAATTACATTTTGCTCAAATATATATTCACTATTATTTGAAATGAACTGCTACAATTTATCGGGCAACTTTTCGATTCATTTTGAATACAAATCCGAAGATTTTGATGTGAAAAGGTTTTCGACAAACACCTGAATCTGGTTTTCATTAAAGAAAGTTTTCCCCTTCAAAACATTTTGTATCGATGGACAAAAGGTAATAATCGGTTGGTACAAGGTCATGTAAATATGGTGGGTGGGGGGTGGTGGTAGAACAGACCGACCTAGTTCCAAAATTATTTCCTGCTGTATACTTATTACAGTATTGCGATATTTTGTAGGAGAACAACTTTTTTCCTATTGCCAAGTATATGTCGTTTTCGACCAAACATTTATAGACATATTGCAGCTCCTGGACGTATAAAAAATGCAACTTGTGCGTGTGTACATTCTAATCAATTAAACCCAAGCAAGGCAATAATGCAAGGAGCTACCGAGAGTGAAAGAGAATTAAAAAAACTTTAGAAGGAACCGGGAGCCGAACACTAAACAGGAAATAAGGGATAAACCTCTACTCCTGCCCAAAAGATCGGTGAGGAGTGTATACCGAGCTATAGAAAAATCTATCTACTCTTATCGAGGAGAAAAAAATAAGTAAATAATATTTCAGCGTGCAGGCAGAGACGTTAGAGTTGACTTTAGACGGAACCGGAAACCCAATCCTAAAGATGAAACAATGGACAAACTTCTACTCCAGCTCAAAAGACTGGGGAGGAGTGTGTTACAATGCGTTTTAAGTATTCTAAATGAAAAATACTCCGACAATACTGCCAAACGCACAACGTTATCTCTTTTTTATGGAGCTTAACTTTTGAGTTAATTCTGTGGAGATTAATCTTTATCAATCCATTCCCTTTTTCGTTAGATATGGTATTATATAAATCACATTATTATCATCACTTTCCATTTTAGAGTTGAGCTGGCTAGATGTAACCGTAACTTCTATGCTAACAGTTTCTTTTCTCGTACTTCTTGCTTGTGGAACTCCCTTCTAGCGCCATGCTTTCCAGCCAGCTTTAATCTGCAAATATTTAAATGCAGTGTCAATCGTTATCTTTTGTCCACCTTAAGAGCAATAGATTAGTTTTTACTCCTTAGCAATGTTCACCCTTGTGTCTCAGTGGCTTTACTGCCTTGCTTGGGATAAAACTCGATTAAAAAAACAAAAGCAATTATGAACCATTATTTAAAGTGATACATTTGTCGTTACAATTAGTTGCCTAAAACGGAAATTACTTATAACTCAGTTTAATTGAATGGAGAAAAAGAGAGAAATCAAACTGGAAACGAGGCTTCACGATTCCTAATTGTCTGTCCACTACCATTCGTTTGGGTTGTAGCGCCCCCTTTCCGCGTTGATGACCTATACTCTCGAAAAAGCAGGAAAAATAAATAAAATAAAAAACCCCACAGAACTCCGTGCAAATTATTACTAGTCGCTTCATAGAAATATGGATCAGCAGGTATTAACCTAATCGAGTTATTAACTGTTTTTTAATCTGAAATTTTATCGCGTAAAATAAATGTTTTTTAGCCTTAATATGTCGAATAATTAGTGTATCTACGTATATGCGCCCTTGTTCAAATACCTGATCTTCCATCGCTAGCTGGTCACGTTTGTTTGTTTAGCAGCATATCAACTGCTTATGGGTCATTTAATGCTGAAATTTAATCTCCTTAGGAGCATTAATAATTGCTTTTACAAAAATGTGTTACTGGTATTTTTTACTATGAAAATGTTTTGTTGGTATTTTTACTATAAATTATTTTATACTTTCAGTGTTTTTACCACAGTTTTTGGGTTAACTATTTGCCTATAGGTGGAACCCTAACAGGTGCTACCATCCCGGGTCAGGGTTGACCTGGGGACAACGACATTAAAAAGGTGGTTCCACGCTCCCCCAAACCTCCCGATCAGAAGCCTTGCTCCTAGATGTATAGTTTATCGTAGGTGGTTACGTAACTGAAAACGTGTTGTGTCCACGTTCAATCAGGTTATGTGACCAAATATAAAAGACTCGTCCTTTGATCACGCTAACCATTACCTACTATTAAACATAGACTACCAATTTGCCAGTTTTAGTGTTTTTAAAACACACACACACACACAGAATGTTGTAATTATGAGAAAGATATCTTTGTTCACAATTGGGTCATAGCAAGATGTCATCTGATCTTATACTGCGTTACTAGCGGCATTTCTCAGGCCGGAATATTGGCTCTGAATTATGAAATGGCAATAAAAAAGTCCAATTTTGTTATTTAATTTGGTCTGCCAATAACAGGATTTTCAAAATGAAGGAAACGAGAAACAAATGTCTTGAAGCAGAAAACATTGAATTAGGATCAAATTGAGGTGGGAGAGAAAGTCGGTTCTGCGTTTTCCAAAAGATGATAATTATTTTGAAAGTGCAACGAGAAGAAAAGGAAGACGAATAAATTGATCCGCATGATGATGATGATGATGATGGTTGTGGTGGTAGTGACGATGATGATGTGACAAAGATGGCGAAAATAAAATGATTCAGAATGAGAGTAAGATGCCGAAAAAGAAAAAAGAAAAAAAAATACAGGGTGGGTAATTAAGAATAAAAATAGAACTGACAACGATGATGACAAATTATCGAAGAAAAAAGTATTAATAATGACATTTATATGTATAAATGGCATGAGACTGTATAAAAGCTAATGGCGATGAGAGCAAGACTAATTCTATCATATATGGCACGAAGACTATTACGATAAATAATAATAATAATAAATAAAAAAACTGATGTAAACAAAAATAATAAAGATAAAAAATGAAAATAGAAACACAAAATAATATTAATGATAGCGTCAACAGTAATGATTAAAATAATAACTAATTAGAAATGAAAAAAAGCTAATGAGAATCAGTAATGATAAAAGAGATACTGCTATTATTATAAATAGAACTACTACTACTAATAATAATAGTAATACTAATACTATTAATGATTGATTGATTCATTCTTTTTCTACGGCTTATCAACCCTTTACAGGTTATTTAAAGCCAGAAAATATTTTATATTATAAGAATGATTTTTTAGATAATAATGATTTAGTAATACTAGTCTTACTAATTAACCCATAGTTTTGGGGGGAAGCAGTGGATTCATACCTTTCCCAAGGGTACGTGCGATTAGCTTTTATTATTATGTCTATATGTATTGTAAAGTCCCATAAAATTGTGATTATTGTTATCGTTATTATTGATATTATTGTTGTTATTATTAGTATTTATTAGTATAGTACTTGTGTACTTGGACTCAGTGGATTGCTTGGTTGATTGGTATTGTTTGTTTTCTATGGGTTATTTAATGCCGAAATCTAAATATTTTGTACACAATTTTATTTTTATTTTTGGAGATAATAATCTTTTTGTGATACAGGTCTTACTAAACCCACAGCTTGCGGAGAAGATGTGGATTCGTACCTTTCCTAAAGTTATTTGGACGTAAGTGAATATAACGAACCCAACTGGAATTAGAACTCGGCTCTCCGATTAACAATTCCATACAATTATCCATTGCACCACTCGCACATCCAAGCGTAAGATCAATAGTGAAAATAGGGCATGAGCGAGTAAACCCTGAGAGTCTTGGCAAAGATTCATCCTGTTTTGAACATTGTGGTCTGACGCTACAGAATTACAAAGAACTGTAGCAAATAACAAAGACCACACCACTTGAGAACTACCAACAGCAGCAACAACTAAAATGGATAGCACATGTAACACGAAGAGAAAATAATGACAATCAAGATGTTAACATTGCCCACCACTTCAAATAAAAGAAGTAGAAAACACGCCTATCAATACTGGAAAGAGCGATAACACTTATAAGACTTGGGAAACCTGTTTTCCTAAAAAAAAAAAATAAAAGTGTTTTAAGAAAATGATTTTATAAATTTCAACTGAAAGCAGTACTGGATGCTCGATCAATGAATGCCAGATGTTTCCTTATAGGGAAATGGCTAATATTACCATTACAGCACCTGGTATTCTGAAGCTGTCACTCATTTAGGTACTGATCAAGTTCGACGTTGCTTAACTTCGATGATCGTGCGGAAATCGGTGTTGCCCTAATGCTACAAATGATAGTACAACTACTACTAATAATCATAATACTAACAAGAATAAAAAAAAATGAAAACAGAATGACTAATGAAATAATAATAATAATAATAATAGTAATAATAAAGGGACACTACTCGAATGATGGCACAAATGTTGGAGTGACTATGCTGTGGAATTTCCCATTCCCCAAAGACAGAAAAATTGATTCAAGCAGACCAGGCATAATCAAAAAAGATTTCAAAAGAGGGAACTGGCAACAAATTGATATGACTTGACCAGAGGATTCCAATATTCCTAAAAGAGAATTTCAAAAACTATCAATTAATAAGAACCTGCAAATCGAAATGACAAAAATATGGAAACTTAAAACTACGATTATTCCTGTTGTGATTGGGGCATTGGCTATGATAAAGAAGGGTAACGAAAATTATGTGAATAAAATTCCTGGGTATATCAGCATCACAGAGTTATAAAGGATTCCTTTGTGCGGAATTGCACTTCAGCAAAAACTCTCTCCATCCTAATGAAACGTCCTAAATGCGTACAGATAACTCACCTACAGTGCCCTTTTTTTTTCATATAACTCGGAGGAGACTTGGTAATTATGGACTTAAAATTACTCTTTGGTAAAATGATAACGCAGACAATAAGAGTAATGTGCCTAAACAAAGTTAAATTCGCAGACATATAAACCAAAGACCAGAAAAAAGGAATTTACCTTTTTATTGACATGGCGGTTCCAACGGACTGTATTTTAACTTGAAGAGCTTCAGAAAACAATCAACATAAAAGGATCTTGAAGAAGAAATAAAAAAAATCACGTGACATATGAAGATGCCATTAATTCCATTCGTGTTTGCGGCCCTAAGTTTAACTGGAAAATGCTCTAATATACTAATTGAAAGGATTCTGTGTAGCCCATGCCTTAAAGAAATACAATATATATATATATATATATATATATATGAACATTGAAGTCAACACTCAGAGGCTCAGAAGTGACAGAGTGTTTCATGCTAGACGCAATCATCAGGCCACATGATCAGTGTTCACTTTTATACTTACATACGCTTTATCTCTGATATTGAACACTATCCCACAAATATAGCACACCTTAGAACTATATTTCTTTATATATATATATATATATATATATATATATATATATATATATATATAGCGGATTGGGGCAGCAGATCATTATTAAAACATATATTGAATATGTTTGAATAATTATAACGAATATGTCTTATGTTTGAACATGAGCCGTTCTATGCTTTGTATAGTGGCTTTAGCTTTGGGAGAAAATATAGACAAAAACTGTCCAACATTTGGATATGTTTTTTTATTACGCTGTTCCGAGATGTAAGCTGTCGGCTCACATGAGCCATCATCAAAGTGGTTATATGGACATTACAATAGAGGTGTTCACCATCAAAGATAACACTCTGTTATGTTTATATATATATATATATTGCATATGTATGTATATTTTCCACTAATATTATCTCTCTCTCTATATATATATATATATATATATATATATATATATATATATATTAAGTACTTCATCGAGTCTAGAAGAAACCTCAACGGAATGCAGAAAGCACTGGACGGCTGTTTCGTCCTATATTTGGGACTCATCAGCTGTGCGCATCCACTACCGAGAATTGAAACCAGGACAGTTACATTGACAGGCAAACGTCATACCAACTGTACTAACGGACCTCGGTGACGAAGAGGTAGCGAACTAGACTCGATATTGCGCCGCTCGTTCATATATTCCGTGGGAGAACTCATCCAAGTTCCTTTACCCATAGGACTGTGACTATATGACTGTGACTGTATATATAGTTTGATAAAAAGTATCAGGTGTGTTACTTTAGTGACGGAGTTAAAGTGCCCAGAGTGAAACCGCTTAAAACGTTCTCGTCCATTTTTTTTAGTTTATATCATAAAAGACTTCAAAGTGGACAGATACCAACTTATAGACATGTTTATACCATCTTATAAAATAATTTCAGTGAAAGCATTTGATAAATTCTCCAAATATTATTCTTCTGTGTACCGGATTCCTTCAGAATTCTCTACTACTTCCTGTCTCGTGTGACTCTTAGCAGTTTTTCTTCCTTTATCGAGACTCCCGTCCCCTTTTCCGCCAAGTGGATCACTGGCTTCTCCTATCTCTCTTGTCCGCAATATGCCCCGTGAGTGTTATGTTTTCCAAGCTTTCTTTCCTCAGTATGTGTCCAAGGAATTTAACCTGTTTTCCCTGATTCTGTGTATAAGTGTTCTTTCTGTCGCCATTTTCTTTGTTAACTTCCTTGCTGCTTACTTGGTCCGTTCATAGAATTCTCAGTATCCTTCTGTATGACCTCATTTCTGCTGCCTCTAGTTTTCTCCTCATCCGTGAGGAGATTGTCCAATATTCACTGCCATATAAGAGGATGGATATCACATAGCAATCCAGCACTCTTTTCTTTGTTTCTAATTAAATTCTTCCGAATATAAGGAACTAAAAATCGAAATTACATGAATGCGACATTTAAACGAAACAGTCATTCCAGTAGTTTTAGGAATGCAAGGAACGATTAAGAATACAACTGATACACATATTAAGAAACCCTGGGGAAATTCATATTTATCTGAAATACAAAAGATTGTGTGAATGAGTGTTGATGATATACTTAGAAAAAAACTCTTTTTATCCAATATTTTCAATAACTTTCGTTGAAAAAGTTACATTTACTTGAGGTCTTAGGTAAAAGACATTGTAAATGATTGTACAAACATAAGAACAAAAGAAACAATAATATTCCTAATGATAATAATAACAATAGCATCAACAGTAGCTACAATAATAACGGCAACAATAATAATAAAATTGTTACTTTGTGGATCAAACTCCCGAGGGAATGCTTCCGTGACATCTACAATCTTAGTCCAGGGTCAACCGATAATAATACTCTCTTACTTACCATTTCCCTACAATCTCTCTCAGTAAACCTCTACCTTGAGTGTCTTTTGAGCCTTGGACTTGATGAAATAACAGAAAAAAAATAACAACAATAACAACAATAATAATGACAATAATCTTTCCAACAACAACAACAACAACAACAGCAACAATAAAACAATAAAAAGCAACAATAAAAATGCTTTCTGTCTGAATGTCTGAGATGAGGGTTATCATTATTATACAACGTTTCGGTCACTGTGCCCTTCGGCCTTCGTCAGCTGTATATCAATCTGGGTAACCTACAGGAAATACAGCCAAGTTCATTACATTCACTTACATGCCAATATCCTTGGGAAAGTTATGAATCTAACTTTTCTCTCCCCAGCTATGGATAAATAGTAGGACAGACTGGGTTCAACAGTCTCGGGTGGCAACCGGTCTAGAAGAAGGAAAACTCTGAATTCAAAAGTCTCTGTAGTCCTGGCGAAGCACATACAATGCAGCTAAGGAAAGGATCGTTCGCATTGACTCAATGATCCCGACTACGGTCGACTCCTTAACAGACTGGATCCTATAGCCTTGGATGGCAACCGGTCTAAGAGAAGGTAAACTCTGAATTCAAAACTGTATGCAGCATTGGCGAAGCAAATACCATGCAGCTAAGGAAAGTATCGTTCACATTGACCCGATGATCTCGACTACGGTCGGCTCTTTTAATAATGGTTTAGTAAAACAAATCTTACTAATTAACCCATAGACGAGCGAGTAAAGGTGTATATCTTTTCCGAGGGTATTTGCGCTTAAGTGAATATAACGAATCCATCAGTAATTGGAATTCGGCTCTCTGATTAAAGATTCCGTGGCATTATCCATTGCACCACCTGCATATCCAAGCTTACAAGCTGGTATTCCTAAGCGGTCACCCAACTAGGTACTCGACGTTGCTTAACTTTGAAGAATAATACTAGTAATAATGCTACTACCAATAATAACAATATTGATAATAATATCAATAATAATAATAATAATAATAATAACAATAATAGCAACAATAAGAATAATGTCAATCGTAATAACAACAATAATAGCAACAACAATTATCATAATAATCAATTTTAACTATGTTCATTCAGTATAAGACCCAAGAACCGCTGAAGGTAGAGCGTAACTGAATGTGATGTGTGATATGAGCGTATGAAGAAGAAGTGGCATTTAAACATTACGAGGATATGGCAGATAGATAGTTATTATCCCTAGATTTGAAGAGATTAAGATCGTTGCCTTCTGGGACGAATCCACGTGGAAATCTGTTCAACAAAGTAGCAGTTCTTAGGAAGAAGTTCTCGGATTGAAACGTCCCCTTTTTTAAACACCATTTTACCCCAAGCAAGGTAAAGACTACTTCTAGTGTTACCAGGCAGGCAGGCCCTTCACTGGAATCCACAAATGAATTTATTTAAACAAAGTAACTAATAATAACAAAAACAAAATGTCCTTAGCAACCGGAAGAATTTAGAGAACGCTATTTTCATACTGTTAACTGAAAATTACGTCATTTTAACGGATCTTCTCTCCAAACCTAACAACGTTGAACCTACAATAAACTTCACTTTCGAAACTGAAAGCAACTACACTCTTCCGTTCATGGACATTTTGTTACATAGAAATAATAACGAACTCAATTTTGACGTTTACAGAAAGGCTACAAGCAAAAATGATCTGATCAGTTTCTACTCAAACCACTCTTCTAAAATTAAATCTGGAATTATTATAGATTTCTATCTAAGAGCATTAAGAATCTGCAGTCCACAATATTTAGTTAAAGAAGAAACATACATAGAAAACACATTCAAAAACCTACAATACCCATATCATTTCATCCACAACGCAAGAAGAAAGGTATACAAAATATACAAACGAAACAAAACTAATAACATAATCCGCAATAGTAAATTAGAAAACAGATGCATAATACTACCGACCAACACTGTCACGTCTACTATCCAGAATAACCTATCCCATCTAAATAATCTTAAAATAGTCACAAATACATCCATTGTGGATATATTCAGATCTTCAAACAGTAATAGCAATAATATTTCTGAAGTAGACATTTATAAAATAAATTGCCAAAACTGTTCTTCCCAATATATTGGAGAAGCAAGTAGGAATTTTAAAAAACGCATTTATGAGCACAAAAGAGACCTCACAAAAAAACAACTTAGCTAATACACTAGTCATACATAGAAATAAATTCAACCAAAATTTTGATTTTAAAAATGCTACACTCATAAAAAAAAACTCACTCAGAAGGAAAATCCTCGAGAGTGCCGCCATTGAATATTACCCAAATATTAATCTACGCCAAAGCTTTTTCCCTATTCCATTTTTCTAAACAAAATTACTGCTCTCCCAAACAAACGTACACAACAATATCGTGAAATCAAAAGAAAATGGTTGAATCCGTCAACACAGCAATAAAAACAATATCTCCATACGTGACAGTAATTGATGTAATTTTCAGTTAACAGTATGAAAATAGCGTTCTCTAAATTCTTCCGGTTGCTAAGGACATTTTGTTTTTATTGTTATTAGTTACTTTGTTTAAATAAATTCATTTCGTTTTTTTTGCTTTGAGAATGTCCACGTTGGATGAAACGCGTCAGTAATTACTACAGTTTTCCTATTGTCATTTGTATTTATAAATATTGTCGTTTCTACAGGTTAACTCTGAGAAATTTTCATATATATATATATATATATATATATATATATATATATATATATATATATATATATATATATACAGCATGGCCTGGCGTTGCCGTGCTTGATTCAAAAATCGTACGACAGCAATCGCTATCACTTGAATATTTTTGCCCTTCCTTGCCTTTAAAGGAGTGCCCTTTTTCCGTGCTGATGTTGCTACATGCCTTACTTGCCTATCTCTCACACTGCGAATTTTTTCTAAGCTCTATACTAAACATTAAATCTGTTACGAAAAAAGAACTAAACAAAATGAACACAAACGATCAGCTTTAAAAAAGGACTCGTAACTGGAAAAACCGAATGAAAAAAGAATGTTAACACAAATACTTTTCACACCCAACCCAGTTCTGCGGAATCAGAATCAACGTTGAGTTTAAGCAAGCGAATGAGTCAATTGGAGTAAAGTGCCATGCAGATTTAAATTTTTTCCCACTTGTGACGAATGCAGCTATCGATTTTTTTGCATGCTAGCATGCTAGTTAACATTCGTGTTTGTCAGCTGTTGGCTCTCACGCTGGCCAATAGAATCTTCCTGCCTATTCGTGGCAGCCAGCTATTGGCTCTCACTCTGGCCAGTACAAAATGACCGTAAACTACATGAAAACTACCGTAGAAGAATGAAAAAATCAATTATTTCCCCTATCGATGGGAGTTGGGAAATGCAAAGTCGGTCTTGGCCTTTCCGCTAACTTGGAGCATGTGCATGTAAATATTGGCGCAAATCCGTCGAAAATTGCGGCCGTGCATTCGTTACACACACACACACACACACACATCCTGCCTATATATATATATATATATATATATATATATATATATATATATATATATATATAAATTTTTGTTCAAACGGTTGTTATGTACCAGTTTCGTAAGATGCCTTTTATTTATGAACTATAAAATTTTATGTAAGAAGCTGAACGAGCATATAACTAGTTATCATTATGTTAAATGACCTCTTTCTCCTTATCCGACTTCTTTTACCTTTTTTCTGATCGTCAGGCAAGTGACTTTTTAAGATATCGACCTGGGAAAACAATCCCAACGGGCCCTGAAAAAAATTTCCACGTTTTGACCCAAGCTTTTCGGGTAAAATTGAGTAGGTTGAATATGTATGCACACACACACACACACACACACACACACACATATATATATATATATATATATATATATATATATATATATATATATATATATATTCATTGAATAATGTAGACATATTGCGTCTACTCATTTTTATACTAATCCTTTCCAGTTGCCTAATCATTTTCTGGATGTTAAGATGAAATTCATCAATAATTTCTTTCAACCCAAGTACTTTCGACCTTTTCTAAGATCATCTTCAGGGGTAAATTACAAAGACAAACTTACTGTAACTGCGATAAAATTTAAAAACACGCTGTTTCAGTTATTTTAAAATTTTAAATTCATCCGTTGCCGTTATGGAATTTTTGCCAAAACAAGCGTTTCAGTATAAAGGAAATTGCCGGAAATTCATTTTAAACGCTACTTTGTTCTGCTGGAGAGCGCATATTTTTTCTCAGATGAATATCCACTACAAATAACATTTAATGGGAGGATAAATAAATATGTATATGAATAAAAAGAGACAAGAGGAAAAACTATTCTTAGCCGAAGCGTTTCGTCCTCTGAGAGACTTTATCAATGCAATGTCTTGTCTCTTGCTCTTGCCTTTTTTTGTTTATTAATTTTGTTTCCTCTGCAGATACACTCTATGTAAGAATATTTATACACACACCTTTACACACACACACACACACACACACACACACACACACACACACACACACACACACACACACACACACACACACAATTTGCTCTACCGCTGGGGTAAAATATATATTTATTATTCAAAATTCAAAATTATTATTCAAAATTATACCACGTTATTTTATTAGCCCTCCCACTCAGTGTGCTATATTCTGTCTGTCTCTTAATTGATATATATTTCAGAAAAAAATAAAATAAATAAATAAATCTCCATAGACACTTAACCAGACTAGACGATGTCATCTTCCGCTTTAAATTTAGACACCCCAACCTTACCCTGACTTGACCTATTTGAATGTAACTGAGATATTGATACAAATTATTAACCCTTACGCCCCTTTTCTTTAAACAATTGCTCTAGCCGTTACCATAGTAATCTTAACTTCAATAATGAATATGGTTATAAAACGCGTAAATTTCGGGAATAAGTTATTCAAAAAAAAATTTTGCTTGAAGATGGAACAGAGCTTGGTACTTTAATTCAATTTAATTCAAATAATTATATTGAACTTTTTGGCTCTTATTTTGAAACATGAGAACTCTTATGTAGCGTTGGAATCATATTTTTAAATAAATAATTATATTTATGCTCTACTTTTGTATCGAGCACTATTTTTAAAAAAATAATAACAAAAACACTAAAGAACTTTTGGATTATTTTCCTAACGAGTTCTTTCCTATTTTCTATATATTTTTACACACACACACACACACACACACACACACACACACACACATATATATATATATATATATATATATATATATATATATATGCAGCTCTTAAAAGAGTCTGCCGCAAAACGAAAAGTGCTCAACACCATACAATATGGTAGACCTTTTCTAAACAAAGAATCACCTTTCAGGTATACAGAGTCCCCGATCCACAACTATAACCAGTAGTGGTCGGAGGCTCTGTACACGTGAAAGGTGATTCTTATTTTATATATAGTAATAGCTGGCCACTCGTCTTCGAGGATACCCGTCTACCTGGGCGGTTAACCAATCCCTATTGCAGACGCTCGCTCCGGCACATTTTGCGTTTGCCCAACACCCGCAGAGCCCACTTGTGGTTTATACTGCAACTATATTGAGCAGACCTTAATTTCAGTTTTTGGGAGGAAAACGTGTTATATAGCGTGATCAACAATTTGAACAAGGCCAGGACGCTCAAGCCCTCGGCCACGATGACTTGAGGCTTTGTGCCCTCAAGAGTTCCTTCTACGCAATTTCACTCACAAGGCTTGGGTCAACCCGTGGTATGCTTTTCAGGAACTTTCCAAAGGTGCGTCACGCTGGGATCGACCTCGATCAAATTCGATAACATCGGGAAGTCTCTTGACAAATGTATTTGTGTGTGTGTAGTATAAAATAAGCTAAAATACTTAACACTGCAAAAGAAAGACATTAAAAATGACTGACAAGATACTAGGATTAATCTTTTATTCAATTTTTCTTGTGTTTTTATAAGTAATTTCTTTTCTAGATAAAAAATGTACGAATGTTCTGTATATCCTACCGTATTATGTATGTCTTTTTTATTTTTATTCTTTAATTGAATATGTAGATTTTTCTATATATATGTAATGGAAATGTATTTCTTATTATTATTTTCCAAACACGGTCAGCACATTGTGGCTGTGCTCATAGTTGATATTACAGAGTGTTGGCGTTTTCTTTTTTTTATTATTAATGCCTCTATTATTTTTAGCTTTTTATATGTGGATGAGGATACTATGTTTGTATTTATTGGTTTCAATCCAAGTGGGAATGTCTGGAAAACAATTCCCCTCCCCATTTATAGGCAGAAACATACAAATGCATGCTGGGATTTTTTTCCTAGTCAATAAAGTAGAAAAATGTAAGAGGAGGAATAACGAGAAGGAAGATGAAAAGAGAAAAAGATAGCAGATGTAAAAGTGGGAGTGAAGGGAGAGAAAAATTGTCAGAAAAGAGGTAAAAGAAGACGGGTAAGGAGAATAGTAGGAGGAAAACTGAAGGGTCGGAGTAAGAGGAAAAGGAAAATGTAAGAGGAGGAATAACGAGAAGGAAGAAGAAAGAGAGAAAGAAAGCAGAGGATAAAGTGGGAGGAAAGGGAGAGAAGAATTATCAGAAAAGAGGTAGAAGGAGGCGGGTAAAGAGAAGAGTAGGAGTAATTTGAAGGGTCGGAGTAAGAGGAATAGGAAAATGTAAGAGGTGGAGTAACGAGAAGAAAGAAGAAAAGAAAAGAGAGAAAGAAAGCAGAAGATAAAGCGTGAGGGAAGGGGGAGAAGAATTATAAGAAAAGAGGTAAAAAGAATGTAGAAAAAAATGGCGATTGAATTATGATGCGACAAGTAACGCTGAATTTAATACTGATATTATTAGTAATCCCGACAAGACGAAAGCGAAGATAGGAAAGACCATAAACGGGTTAAAATGGTTGGATTAAAATAACTGTCCCGGTGATGATGATGATGATTATGATGATGATATCAACCAACACAGCAATGAAAATAAAATTAATTAGATGGAAAAAAAGATCATTAACATCAGATACTATCACTAATAATAAATTAATAATAAAACTAATTATTGCTTAGCGAAATCAATTAAGCAACTTTAATTTGATAAAAGGCTATTTTAGGATTAAAAAAAGCGAAGCCCTATTTTGTTCAAAGTTATGTCACATGGCAAACAGTAAAGTCTGTCCTTGAGTTCGATCCTCATTGGGTGCCCCACGTTTGTGTCGTTGTGATTTGTACTAAATTCAATTTAGTTTATAGATATGTCTCACTGTGGGGCGATAGTTCGTAAATCGTCTGGCATTTCATAAATTTTGTGGCAAGTTCGATCAGCCTTGACTTCCTCAAAGCTTGTATCCTTGTGTCTTACTAGGTTCAATTTCGTATCTGTCCATATTTCTCAGATGAGGTATTATGTACATTATTTACATTATTCCAACCATTGTCCTCATCTTTGTCGCCATATTTATTACAACGCTTCGGCCGTTGTACGCTTCGGCCTTCTTCAGGTGGTTGGAATGTCGAATTTAACCCTTTATTTCGCTCACTGGGGTAGACTATTCTAGTTCCACGTGCCATGTTTAATGGATGTCAGTTATCAGTTTTCTCCTGTTAATTTCCCTCTGAAAGTTCTCTACTCTGAAAGTTAACCGGGTATTGAGGACACATGGCACAGTGGATAAAGGCGTTGGTTAGATCCAGTGACAGGACCCAAAGAGTGTGAGTTCAATACCCGGTTAAGGCAGAGGGAAATTAACAGGAGATAACATATAACTGAGATCCATTAAACATGGCACGTGGAACTAGAACAGTCTACTCCAGTGAGCGAAATAAAGGGTTAAGTTTGACATTCGAACCACTTGAAGAAGGCCGGAGCGTACAACGGCCGAAACTTTGTAATAAATATGGCGACAAAAATGAGGACAATAGTCCGAATAATGTAAATAGGGAAGACAGTAACAAGTTAAACTTGGTAAATACCTATTCCAGTGGTTCCCAACCGATTTTGGGCCATGCTCCATTTTGGTATTTCTAAAATTTTGCTGCCCACTTCCTTTAATATTTAATTCTTACATATTCAAAATTATACTGCAATTCACGAGAAGGAAGCTTAAAAGGCCAGTAACTTGGTCTCTAAACAAGCCTCCAATGAACATGGCGTCCATGAAAGAGAAAAATTAAAAAAACAAAAAGACAGTTAAATATATATGGTTTCAAACCATATAATAGAGAACGGAAAGACAGAAAAATAAAATATTTAAATGAAAGCTTGTTCTGAAATATATTTTGATCATTTTAATCAAGAAATAATAATGCAAAATGAAGAAAACAATTCACTGTTAATAACTCATTCACCAAATGCCACCCCCCTTATTAACATGAGCCACCGCTGAGGCATGTGCCCCACGTTGGGAATCATTGACTTATTCTTAGAGTTGTTTTCTTAAATAACTTCATCAGATCGAGACTTTCATATGGATGATATTGCATATTGTCAAACCCTTTCAGAAATATTTAAATTTATCCATTTGTATCAGATAACAGAAATCAAATAACTTGAGGACTTTCAACAACAGCAACAACTAAAATGGATAGCACATTTAACATGAAGAGTGAATAATAATAATATAATCAAGATGCTAACGTTCCACACTACCTAAAACAAAAGGGAAGAAAGGAAACCTACCATTAATATTGGCAAGAGTAGGGACTGAACAGGAGAAATCTATTTTTAATTGTTTTAAGAGAAAGATTTTATAAATTTCAACCGACAACAAGTTTACTTGCCCGGTCAGTGAGTGCCAAATGTTTCCTTATAAAGAAACGACTATTGTTTATTAGTATAACAAATAATTGCTTATGCATGGAAAACATCCATTTCTAGTGTATGTTCGCGTGTATATGCGTGCACGGAAAAATAGGAGCAGCAGGAAGTGCAGACGAATTTGGAGAAAGCAACTGATTGAGCGAATTACGTTGCAAGATGAATTTAATTTCTGAGCATGAAAATATATAAGAAAAAGCATTTCTCAAAGACTCATGCAAAGCAACGGCAAGTTTCATCAGTGATGTTTATAGCTCGTATTTCGGGAGTTTTGGGCATCCAAAAAACACGTGGACCGCTCGCCCAGGTGATCTAACCAGGAACGACCACTTCCAGGTCAGCTTTCACGCTCCTGTTATATGAATCTGCAAAATACGGCCTGATCTTTTGTTGGTTTGATTCTTTTATTGAATTATAACCAAGGATTGGTTTTACGATTTTTGCAGTCTCTCGTTTGCTTTTTTTGTTTGATGGATAAATTACTTCGTCTTTTGCTGATTTAAAGGCAGATTACCATCAAGTTTTAGCAAAAGCGGTAGTGAATTTTAGCTCTGTTAAATCTTTTTACGGAGAACATACTATAAAGAAATTGATTGTTTTTTTAGGGGTATATGCGGTTGAATAGGATGTGTACTATGATGCAAAAAGTGAACAGCCAAAAAACACACCCAAAGATTTACGAGAATCTATCTATCTATCTATCTATCTATCTATCTATCTATCTATCTATCTATCTATCGCGACCTCTTGTCTGACAAATCGATCATCCACCAAGAAAATGCTTCTGCGTATTATGCATTAGGATTTCGCGAGTTCCTTTCTAATGTCATAATGCGATTCTACACGACACTGCACAAACTGTGGTGATATCCAAGGTGGGCTATTTCATACCTTCCAGTTGTAGGGACACAGAACGCTATTTTTCCCCTTTTTACAGGACTAATCTTCTAATACCTTTAGTGGGCCCTGAAGGGCAGGTCTACATAGATGCTGTTTAGCTCTCAACGGAGACAGATTTAGTAGCCAGCGAAACCAAACTAATGCGACACCTGCTAAATAAAAACATGAAAGATCTCACCCACGATAACTATTTCGCTTTCACAAACGTTGCAATTAAAAACTTTATATTACTGCTTGTGTCTTTCATATGAGTTATACTTTCTCTGCATGAGATAAACTGTGACACACATATATTCTAGTATTAGCTCGAAGATCACAACCGTGCTGTGTTGACGTAATAAAGCGTTTTTTTTTCTGTTTAGATAAGTGTTTATCAACTTTTTTTTACCCTTGTGGAATACTTGAAGTAGTTTTATGTCTCAGGGAACGCCTGCATAAAAATTCCATGAAACGCTATATAGACATCACTAAATACATTTCGAATTATTATTAAAATTAATAGTATAAGAGATTGACGCCTTTATTATAATATCCAATGATTTTCTCAACAATATGCCGTACGTTAAGAGTAAAAATACGAATAGAAAATTAAACAAGTATTACTCAAATGTGTATTTGTCTATTCATCACTGTTTCTCACGGAACCCCATAACGACCTCCTGCTAAACTCTAGAGTTCCGGAGAACCCCAGTTGAGAAAAAACTAGTTACGTAGTCTAGGCATTGACTACTTTTATTTAATGTGTAGACAGGTGTTTCACTTTTGTATTTTTTCTTGCTCGGAAATTTTTCTTGTCTCAGGTTTTAGGTCTTTTGGCAAGTTGACATTGATGGATTTTTGTATACATACATACATAATCCGAAGTTCTTTAGTATTTTTGTTTTTATTTTTAAAAAACAGTGCTCAATACAAAAGTAGAGCGTAAATTATAATTATATTTTAAAAATATGATTCCTTCGCTACATAAGTGTTCTCATATTTCAAAAACAAGAGCTAAAAGCTTTGTTTCATCCAAAAGGGAATTTGAACCTCCAAAAACTTCGCTTGAGGATGAAACAGATATGTATACAGGGTGGCAATAAAGTCACTATACAGTTATTTACAATATAGTATATAGTAACTGTACAGTGACTTTATTGCCACCTCTATATATATATATATATATATATATATATATATATATATGTGTGTGTGTGTGTGTGTGTGTGTGTGTGTGTGTGTGTGTGTGTGTGTGTGTGCGCGCGTGTGTGTGAGTATGCATCGTGTATTTTGGCAACAAAAATTCATCCATACAAGTTTTGTTAAATTCGATCGACATTTTTTATTTAATATATTTTCCCTATTATCCAAATGGAATATTGTATTTCGGTATTAAAATTATGAATAAACTGTCAGAAGTTCATTTTTTCTCAATTATTATCAGGAACTGGGTGTTGCCCGGATGGTAAATAATATTTCCCGACTATATTTTGGCGTTTTTAGATCGCAAGAATTGAAATGTAATGGCTAAATGTAAAATCATGTGTCGATATTTACATACGTTGTTATTTTTGTATGCGCATTTAATATTTCATATAGTAGGCATCCGTTTATCTCGCGAGATAAAAGCAAAGCCATGTTGGCTTAGAATTCAGTCTCTTCTTATTTGGGACTAAAGTGACCTTTCCAGAGCGCAGGCCTGGGCGATGGGATATGGAAGACGTCCGCTACCCAGACTACATGACCTCTGTACCGACAAAATCCAAATGAATATTATATTTGGGACCGGCATGGCTGCAGGAGTTGCCAACATTGACATCCAAACGCTTTCGGGGCTCCACTCCAGGTTTTCTGTCTGAATTTACTGTCATATCCTTTCCCGTGTTTGGCTATAACCACAAAGTAGCGGAGATTTAAAATCAGGGTTTTACTTCCCCTAGACAGGCTGTCATCATGGACTATCGAGCTTCATCCACCCGACGTAGCTGGTTATGAGGCGTCAGTTGTCCGACTTCGCCCATTTTCCGGCTTGGAGTTGACTTAGTTGTCAGAGGTTAATTGAGACTTATGCCACGGAAGAATTTTGTAGACACCGGGACCAACATATAGAACATATATAATGTGCATATATAAATATTATAATATTTATATTATAAATACAATGTTCGTATATAAATATTATAATGTTTATCTTATAAATTCAATGTGCGTATATATATATATATATATATATATATATATATATATATATATATATTGTGTGTATTTAGGCATTTTTTTCATTTATACATGTTTCATTAAATAATATAAACAAGTGTTGTTTTATTTATTTTATATAAATTCTTGTCATAACGTCTGATAAACTTAATAACATTATCATTAAAGAAAAGAAAGAAAATCACAATATTGATCCATATTTTTTAATCAATAGTTTATCGTAGATGTCCTGTTATTAAGCTTATCAGACGTTATGAAAAGAATTTACATAAAATAGACAACACTTATATATATATATATATATATATATATATATATATATATATATATATCGTTGTTATTTGTTTCTAGCTCTTTGTGTTTTTTCTCCTCTTCATTACACATTTTCTTGTTTTAATCTAAGTTAAATCTCCCGTAGAGGCCTGAAATGTTATGCAATATTAAGCTACAAACTTTCAATTACGTTATTATTATTTTTTTCGTATTTTTTCCAATGAAACATGACCAAGTGCACATGTTAATATTTCGTATGTCCACTCCACGAAGTTTTTCTTTGCAGATTGATCACAGATTCTCGATTGGACTTAAATCAGGAGAGTTTCCGCACCAATCTGTTGTACTTTGATTTGATCATTGGTAAGGCTTGCCAGTGTGTTCATGCAGCGTTACAATTTTCGTACGCTTCCTTGCAGACAATGGCCGTAGGACAACTAATTGACAGTCGAGAAAATAGTATCTGGGTATAATAAAAATCTGCTGCAATCACGGATGACGTAATATCTTTCAAGGCCAAACAAAATTCATCATACTCCCTGTAAATAGATTCATATTACTGCACACCACTTCAAATGAACTAATCCGAGGAAAAAAATAGATATCGACTACACTCTGTCACTCCAGTGGGTCTAAAACTGACCGTATGGTGAAAGAAAGGAAACTAAAGCGGCCGTTTCAGTTAATTTGTACAAGGTTGAATATGCATAACGTGTTTTAGAAGCCCCCCCAAGTTAACGCATTTTTAAATATATAAAACGTCAGGTAAACAAAAACACTAAAAAGCGAGACAAATTATGAAATAGTCATACATAAATAAACAAACACAAATATCGAAAAGTTTGTTAATTTTGAAAAAAGATAGCAAAAAGAAAAAAAAGAAAATCTAAATCGGGATTTAAGCCTAAAATATTCGGAGATTATGAGATTATTATTGATAAAATACAATAAAATAATGTATACTGCCCTTTTGACAATGCTAACATCTAAACATTGATAAAAAATGAACGAAAGTTGAAAATGCAAATTTGATAAATATAACTTTAGGTAAGCAGGAACAGAAAGTAAAAATAAGTCAAACGATCTTCAGGTTTGTTGTACAAATACAAATAAATACTCATACAAAAAAATGTAGGAAAAGTTGAAACAAATAATAATAGACAGTACATATATAAGTTCAAATAAATATAATAATCATAATATATATAATAAATGAAATAAAACAAATTATGATTGCGAATTATATTAAATTATTATATTTTAAGTAATATTTACGTTTTTAGTTAAACATAAAGTCAAATTAATGCTTGGCTATTTCATACACACTTCAATATACCATCTAATGTGGAGAAATATATTTTATTTAATGTGGATTATTTCTTTTTCATTATAATGAATTCTAGTCCTGTATAAAATTTTCGTATAACCTACTAAAATTTGTCTTTAGCTTAATAGTTATATTTTGGTTGTTCGGCCATTGGCCACACGTGCACTACACTCTCTCGTAGGTTAACTTTTCACTTGACGCAACTTAGTGCAACTCGTGCACATATTGATTTTCATATCACTAACAATCAAAATATAAATAAATTTCGGATCTTTTCTGTTAATTCACACCAAAATATTAAGTAAACCCAAAATAAAACGAATTTATATTTACTAAAATTTACACCGAATTCTTCCAGAGCAAGACCCTTTCCTTTGCACTCCTGTTGGATTGACCTTTGCGATCACCCCAAATGTGGGCGAATCGGGTGCGTTATTTTAATATGTGGGGTCTGCATCCGTGCTCACTGCGATAAACAAACCAAAAACAGATTATTATTTTTTTTTTTTGTAATTGTAACAAATTCCTTGTAAGTATTTTGAATATCATCCGCACTTAAGAAATGTGAAGAACTCCCAGATTTTTGGTAATTTTTCATTCTAAGTGTTGGAGTTTTTGCGAGGCAAGTTCAATTTTGATTTAAAATTTATAATTTCAAAAGAATGCCAGAAATTTAATTAAAAAATAAATTTTGATTTAAAAATTATAATTTCTTGAGATGAATCAATATTTGCAATACGTAACTTTACATTATTTGGGATGAATTAACAGAAAAAAAATCCTAAATCTCTTAGATTTCTCCTAGTCCTCTCTCCCGTTATGTTAAGGGGTTAGTATGTTACAGATTTACCCATGTCTAATATAGGCTCTGAAGAGTGGCGAACACCAAAATATTTCTTCTTACTTTCCAAGCATTCCCATTAATATATTAGTGAGAAACTCGATTCCTACCTTAATTTCTCATCAACGACAACTCATTTCTTACCGATTTTCGAAATTTTATAGTAAAACCATTTGAAATGTCTGTAGTTAAATTATGTACTTTTCTTTTACTACACTGAAATACAGCTAGGACACGCCATGAGATCTCCACAGAGTCGAATCTTTTCTACTTCTTGCGAGTTCCAAATGTAAGAAAAACGTACCATTCAGTGAGCTTTTTTCCTTGAACTGCCTCTTTGCGTCCGTGTGGTTGCTTTTCTGAATACTATAATCTTGATCTCTTGAAATAAAAGCTTAAATCGTCGTCTTTCCTTCATTTCTTACCATAATCTCTTACATTCACATGAAATACGTTATTAAGCATTACCATTTTACCGCTTATTCTAACTTTCTGCTTTGAGTGGCTCTCGAGCCTTGCCTTGGGTGAAATTTAGTATAAAAACATCACCCATGTATTTACAGTATACATATAATTGTCCTATTTTGGCAGTAACAGTTCTCTTAATTTCTGGCCGTTAAGCATATTTTTCTGTAACTTTCTATGTTCAGAATCCAGATGAAATGCCGAAAAGTGATATTTTTTTTAATACAAAATGTTGGTTTCAAACTCTATTAGAAATGAGTTCGAAACACTTTCCCCTCCCCTTTTTTAGACAGAAGAACACAAATGCATGTTGGGATTTTTTCCTAACCAATAAAATAGGCCGATTTCTGTTCCATCTGATTCAATCCTGATTTGTCTTGAAGTCAGAATGTTACGTTCGATTGTCCAAACTTTGCATTTGTGTATCGACGCCAATTCTTAGTTTGTGAACTTTTTGCTCGATGTCTGTTGATTTTTCTTGCATATATAGTTTGCTTGCTTCATATTTTTTTCTCCTGTTCCTTTCTTTTCATTTTCTTGTTATTGCAAACTTTGGAAAAAGTATGAATCCATCTTTTCTCCCATCTATAGCTCAAATAGCAGGACAGGCTGGTCTTATATTCTTGGTTGGCTATCAGTCTACAGCCGAAAGAAACGGCAACCTACTGTGGGAAAATCTTCTGTCTAGTCAGTCATGAATCGAAAGAGACATGATCGCTCAAGTGTATACCGACTATGGTTCTTACCTGACTGATTGTTAATGTCAGAACTAAACGGAGATGGTTCCTGAAATTTCGTCCAAGATATGAGAGACTTAAGAGTGTGTAGGAATATTATTATTATAAATAAATAATAAATAAATAAATAAATAAATAAAAAAAATAAAATATAAAATAATAATAATAATGAAAATTATAAATAAAATAAAACAATAACATAAAAACTTTGTATAAAATAAATCAAATTAAAATTTAAAATAATAAAAATATTTCCAGCATTCAACAAAAAATGTTCCTAACAGAAATGCAGACCTCCCACCAAAAGACGTTAAATTCAATTTCTTCACCACGAACCTTAGTACGGGCAACACGTGTGTAACTTCACTCTGTGATCTGTCTTGTAATACTACTAAGTAAATTCTCCCTTTTATCACATGTACTATAAAACAATTGTAACCTAAAAATACACACACCAATACACACAAAAATATAAATAAATTGTGTAAAATTAACATACAGTTTACCATGCTTTTCTGGTTATTTCTGCACATTTTATTTCCTGTTAAGTATGCTTTTATCTCCGTGAAAACAAGGCTATTTTCTGCTGCTATGATGTGAATGAACCCCCTTAACATGTTGGTGACCACCGACGTGCATAAGAAAAAACAACCTGTTCACCGACAAGTGAAGAACAATGTGGAAGATTTAATTCGGGCATAAAAAAATGAACTGTTAAATCCATTGGTTAGACAAAATCCGAGGCTTATGACCATATCATGTACGATCACTGAAGATAAGCAACATCGAGCCTGGTCAGTCCCTAGATGGGTGACTGTTTGAGAATAGTAGGCACTGTAAGATTGGATGTGCGGATGGTGTAATGGATGATCGCTAGGAATTGTTAATCGGAGAACCGAGTTCTAATTCCCGTGGAGTACGTTATATTCATTTATGCGTTAATACATGTGGGAAAGGTAGGAATCCGCCTCCTCCTCTCCAAGCTATGGGTTAATTAGTAACACTTTAATCTTTAAAATCATTATCTCAAAAAATAAAATTGCGTACAAAATATTTATATTTCGGCATTAAATAACCCCTGGAGGTGTTGATATGCCGCTAAACAAAATCAACCAACCAATTGCTTCATTGATTTTTATCATTTTTTACGGCTTATCAACCTTTTGAAGGTAATATTTAAGATTGAAAGAATGATTTTGAAGATAATAATGTTTGATGATACAAATCCTACTAATTAACCTATAGCTGAAGGGAGAAAACAAAAACAACCAGAAAATGAAATCCGAAAACAACACCAAAAAACTTTCAAAACTTGAAATATCTCTTTTATTGAACGGTGAAGAAAGCAGGCAAGTTTATCCCCACACCATGAATTCATTGGGGTTTAAAGAAACTGGCGCTTCGACGTGTGATCCATGTTGCTTTTCCGCCTTGCAAGCGAACCATTCTTTCGTTTGTTCGTTATTTGGCGACAATAAACAACCAGGGCAGTGCTTATATGCAGATGAGTTTCCAATATATCACCCCAAAAGCACCTCCCGCTCTCCAAGCAAGGCAGTAAAGCCACTAAGACACAAGGGGTTAAATAAAAGAATAAGAAAAAAAAACATTATTAAGGAACGAGAACAATAAAAGAAGAGGATTCAAGAAGACAGTAGATGGCGATTGACATTGCATTTAAATTTTCGAAGATTAAAGTTTTCTGGAGAAGCGAGAAGTGCGAGAAAAGAAACTCTTATTAAAAGGCATGCAGTAACATCTAGCCAATTCAAATGTAAATTGATGAGACCTTGTTACCATTCTAGTAGTGCGCTTAAATTCATAAAGTCTAGGTACCTTAGCGAAGAGTTCACCCAAACAATTATCACGAAAGTATTTATAGAAAAGGCGCAGGGAAGCTACATTAGGGCGATGGGGAAGTGTCTGAAGCCGAGAAGCCAAGTAAGGACCAATAATATTGCTGATTCTTCTTTGGATTTTATCAAGAATTTCTAAATATATAGCACCGCATCATATGTAACAGAAAATATTCAAAGCATCGACGAATGGTAGACTTATAAATATATAAGATACAGTCAACTTGTACTGCAACAAAATGTATACTTTTTCTTTTTTTTTTTACAATAATGTTCCCTTGTATAAGGCTCAAGAGCCACTCGTGGTAGAGAGAGTGGGAGTGTAAAGTAGAGAGAAAAAGTGAGAATGTTTAAGAGAAAGAGAGATAACTAGAGTGAAGCTTTCAGAAGTCGGGATCAGATCAAGCGAAAGCAGTTAAAAAGAGAAGACGGTAAGAGGAAAGGGTGTTGAATTTTGGAGTCAAAAAAAAAGAGAAGGACAGAATGAAAGAGAGAGAGAGAGAGAGAGAGAGTCTGTTTCTTAGGAAAAATATAGAAAGGAAAATAATATAAGAAGTGAGTAAAGAAAGAGAGAGGAGATCTTTAAAGAAATCGGAAGAGCAAGTGAAAGCAGTCAAAATGAAGGATACGCAAAACAGATATCGAGTGACAGAGATAGAGAGAAAGAAAGAACGACAAAAAGAGAAAAGAAAGTAATGAATGAATCAAGAGGAAAGAGAAAGAGAGCAAAATAAATGGAGAAAGAAAAGGTGTGCAAAGTAAGCAGTTGAATTACTTGTCGAAGATTCGTCCATACAAGATTTATTTGATCACAGTAGGATGCATACTGGAGGTTTGTCTGCAGATCACCCGACATATCGCACTAACAGTCAAGCGATCAACGGCACACACAAAAAAAGGAAAACAAACAAACAAAAAATATCTCTGTGCACCAAAAAACATTCGGTATTTTGCGATTTAGACGATAATCTCCTTAATTAAACAGACAAGAAGAATAAATCAGTCATGTGTTCAGACCTGGATTAAAGCAAAATCATTAATGTTTATTTTCTCTTCTATTTTTTTGCTTTGGTTGAAATTTTACGTCCAAATAAACTTGCAATGTGAGCTTCTGCGCTTGCTCTTGCGCCTGCGTAGAAACAAGAACAATAATAATAAGAAGAATGATGACAAAATAACAATGGTGATGATGACGATACTATTGAAAAAAAATAATCGTAATGACAAATGCTTTTAAAGCGATTAGTTGTTCACCTGTATAAGTACTTAATGTAGGCGAGATAAATATGAACAAATTAAAATAAACAAATGTTAAAGGATGAGTATTTATGAATAAAACAAGTATCTACTTATCTATATATCGATCTCAGACTGTTCATTATCTATCTATCTATATATCTATCTCAGTCTGCTCACACCTATCTAGCTATTCACATCTATCTATCTATCTATCTATCTATCTATCTATCTATCTATCTATCTCAGTCTGCTCACATCTATCTATCTATCTATCTATCTTAGTCTATATTTAAAAAAATATAGCAAAATGGACGCGTTTCATCCGTTAGAATTTCGTCGGACTCATCTAATGAAACGCGTCACAAAAAAAAAACCTACAGTTCGTCATACTGTTTGTTGTTATATAAAATTATACAAAATAATATATCGTTATATCTATCTCAGTCTGTTCACATCTATCTATCTATCTATCTATCTATCTATCTATCTATCTATCTATCTACTATTCTTATGAAGTGACATAAAAATAAATCGATCGATAGATATGAACAGGCTGAGATAGTTATTTACAGATTGATGTATTTATGGAGTGACTGGGTTAAATGGACAGATAAATAGATAGATATGAAAAGACTGACATATATATATATATATATATATATATATATATATATATATATATATATATAGAGAGAGAGAGAGAGAGAGAGAGAGAGAGATAGATAGATAGATAGATAGATAGATATGAAGAAATCGATCGATAGATTAATGTGAACAGCCTGAGATAGATAGATATGAACAAACTGAGATAGAGAGATAGATAGATATGGCGACTTGAACAAGACTGAGTTAGATAGAGATAAAGATAGACTATCACATATTGATAGCAGCTCCAGTATCATAGGGTGTGGTTTTTTTTTGCATCCTTACACTCCACTGATAGTCTACGTGAAAGAGAAGAGGTAAATAGATAGATATTTAGATAGATAGATACATAGATAGATAGATAGATAGATAGATAGATAGATAGATCTGAGATTAAAATATCTGCAGACATAAATTTTACACCCTGTGCTAAGTTTCTAAATATTACTGCATTTGTGATAATTGAAACAGATATATGTCTACATAACTATGTAGACATGAGATTTTTTTAAAGGTTTATCTACCATTTGTGGGTTATTTGAAGCCGAAATATACTTTGGATTGTTGCGAGTGAATATTGCATTAACAATTTTTTTCGAGAATAACAATGATCTTTCCAGATACAAGTCTAACTATTTAACCCATAGCTAGGGGAAGGAGATGATTATCATGTGTGGACGTAGTTGAGCGAGATACCGACAAAACACAATGTACGTCCAAGGCACCAGGGACAGAGAAAAACAACGCATATCATTATTAAGAACTACAAAGGAAAGGAAATTGTGGAGAGCCATGATCAACTACGTTCTGAAGGAACACGGTCCATAGAAGAAGAATGAGCTTGTGTAAATGGATGGCGGAACAAGGTTTAGGAGATATAACAAAAATAGAAACATTATTAAGAACTACAAAGGAAAGGAAATTGTGGAGAGCCACGATCAACTGCGACCCATAAAAGGAGAATGAGCTTGGGATAAATAAATGGCGGAACAAGTTTTAAAGACAAAATTTATTAATAGCTACAAAAGGCAGGAAATTGTGGAGAGCCATGATTGCTTACGTCCTGAAGGGATACGGCACATAGAAGAAGAATGAGCTTGAGTAAATTGATGGCGGAGCAAGGTTTAGGAGAGATAACAAAAAGAGAAACATTATTAAGAACTACAAAGGAAAGGAAATTTGGGTGAGCCATGGTCGCCGACGTCAAGAAGAAGAAGAAGAAGAAGCAGCAGCAGCATTTACTCGGGAGATGAAATCTTCATGGGAGATGATTCAGTCGGTATATTCTAGGTTTCATCAGCAAGACAAGGACTGGTAGAATTTACTTGTTAGATGAGTAATTAATTGTAGATGTTGCTGACGGTGTATTCTAGACCCTGCCACGAACTACGTATGAACAGACAGATAGATATAAACTATCTGGTATAGATACAAAATGCTAAACACACACACACACACACACATGAACCCACATCCCGTACAATATGACGCATTTTTGTAGCTTTTGGTACGTTACACACGAAAGAAAATATGTTTGGATAGTGTTACGTAGAATGTTTTCCACGACGATGAAAGGCTAATATTATTTTTATGATGATAAATTGCGAGTTCAATACGTTGGCTAGACAGTGTGTCTGTGGACTCAGCCGAAACGAGGCGAGCAGTAACAAAATAAAAATTAGATATGATATCCCTGGACATGGCCGTCGGAACGAGAACAATCTACCCTCGTAGATTAAATAAAGGAGTCAGTTCGAAAATTATCTGAATGTTACCTCAATCGACAACCACTTGATGAAACCGGAGGCCACAACGGTTGAAACGTTCACAAAATTTACGCCATTCTCTGTTTCGTTCTGTCGTTTTTACCTTTAATATGCCCAGTGACTTAAATTGAAGAGCAGCTTACAAATTGGACAAGTCATCAGTGTGCGTGGCTGAACAAAATTGCCTCATCCACCCAACAGTTCGAACCAGCAACCGCTGTATTTTCTTTGTTTGCTCACATAAAGGAAACACTCAGAGGATAGTGGATCTCCAAGGATGATGAAGAGAAAGAGACAACTTGCACATGGCGATGAAAGAAGCCAAGAAACTTATTCATATTCAAAGGAGAAATACCACGATTGTGAAGAAAGGAGGGATAGATTTTGAATCGGGCGACATTTGTGTTCAGTTTGGTACGTTTTGTAAAGAAGAACAGTCATTACGTTTTGTAAAGAAGAACAGATATGTTTTTTTGAAAAAAAAGAAATCATGTTGACTAGATTTATGATTCTGAGATTTTTGCATTCATTTTGATTTTGTGCACTTCTATAGGCAGTTAAAGAACAGATTTTAATTTTTTACTTTTTTGTAGCACGATTGAGATTGAAAAAGACGATCTTGATGACCAGATTTGGATCCTAATATTTTATTTTGGCATGACCTGTGTTATAACTAAAGAAGAACGCACATTACGTTTTTTTTTTTTTTACTGTTTTCACTTGTTAGTTTCCCAGCTAGGGGCAAATACTTAAATTCCAAAATGGGGTCAAAACACTATGAAAGTATACAAATTTTTATCGTAAAAATACCAGCAATACATTTTTATAAAAGAAATTACTAATGTCCCCAAGAAAATTAGATTTCCGCATTAAATGAACCACAAGGAGTTGATATGCCGCTAAACAAACACCATATTGATGAGTAGATTAAAATTCAAAGACTTTTTTATTTATCTTGGTATGCTTTGTGTTTTTCTATTATTAAATCCGTTATAATTAAAGAAACACAGATATTACATTTTTACCGTTCTCGTGGAACGATTGAGAAGAAAAGATATCATATTAATGACTGGATTAAGACTCATTTTCGTATACTTTGTGTTTTTCTATTATTAAATCCGTTATCTGTCTATATTTCTGAGATGAGGTATTATGTACACTATTTACATTATTCGGACTATTGTCTTCATCTTTGTCGCCATATTTATTACAACGTTTCGGTTGTTGTACGCTCCGGCCTTCTTCAGGTGGTTGGAATGTCGAACTGGACCCTTTATTTTGCTCACTGGGGCAAACTGTTCTATTTCGACGTGCCATGTCTAATGGATGTCAGTTATCAGTTATCTCCTGTTAATTTCCCTCTGAAAGTTCTCCACTGCCTTAACCGGGAATTGAACTCACGCTCTTTGGGTCCTGTCACTGAATCTAACTAACGCCTTTATCCACTGTGACATGTGAGTTCAATACTCGGTTAAGGCTGTGGAGAACTCGGAGAGGGGAATTAACAGGAGATAAGTGATAACTGACATCCATTAAACATGGCACGTGAAACTAGAACAGTCTACCCCAGTGAGTGAAATAAAGGGTTCAGTTCGACATTCCAACCACCTGAAGAAGGCCGGAGCGTACAATGGCCGAAACGTTGTAATAAATATGGCGACAATTGTCCGAATAATGTAGTGTAAATCTGTTATAATTAAAAAAAGAACAGACATTAGATTTTCTACTGCTCTTGTATTACTATTGAAAAGGAAAAAGACAAAATGGTGACTAGCTTTGCGATTCTAAGATATTTCTGTTCATTTTCATAGTCTTTGTTAAGTAGAAAGTGCTTACGACCATAAAAGGTCAACATTTAGTTTTTTCTTTTACATTTGCCAAACAACTACTCTTCAGGAATTTGACAGAAATAAATAAATTCTAAAATCAGTAAAACATAAAAACTCCTTTTTATTTTAGCAAAAGTAAATAATCCGAAAACCAATGACAATTGTTTTCAATGAACAATCTTATTAATCTGTTCCACAGTAAAGCCAGTTTTTTTTTTGTGTGACCCTTGGCAAATGTTGTTTCTAATTTTACAGTCAGACGCTGTCAGAGTCAAGTAACAGGGTTAATAAATGCGGACGATAAAAGAAATTATGAACATTACGTGGGCAATTAATTATTTGTGGCTTTTTATAGGAAAATTTCATTGTCTCCGCCAGTTTTTTCTTCATTAAATTCATTTCCTATCTCAATGTTACATTGAAATTAATCATAATATTTTGCATAAAAGAAAGCAAACTTTTGATAGATTTTCTAGTGAATTATTGAACTATTCTGGTGTATTTTACGGTTAAATTAAAGATATTTGACGTGGTTAATATTGGATCCGAATAAAAGTTCTTGTTTTTTTCTTCCATAAGTGGGTGTTTTATGATACGCCAAATAAATGGTTTCGCTTCACATATGAAAAAAATTCGTTACATATATACATATTCTGAAAGGTGACATTTCAACGTGTGTTTCTATCCAAAGCACGGATTAAAATTAAGCCAGGTTACACGGCACGAAATGTCACATATCTCATATAAGCTTCGTACGGCATTTTCAAACTCTTTGATACGTGAATCACCTCACGATTTAAAGGAAAAGATTTTAATGGAACGCATTTTCATCTGTGATTCTCTGCTCAAACGCAACATAACGATCCATTTTAGAAAAAAAAAACGTCGTTGAAAAATGGATTCCTGAAAACATTGTGGAATGAAAAAGTTTCTGGGTAAAACTAAACGAGCCACCGTTAATTCTAAAAGTCAGGAAGAAGGTGATGCTGTATATCTGGGGTGGGGTGGGGGGCATTGTAAGGCCCTTATTCTTCAAAATCAGTTATTGAATTCAGCTTCAGCAATCGATGACAAACGTTTGGAATTGATCAATCGGAAGGGATGACGTCTTCCACCAGGAAAACTCCAGAGAGACTCCTGAAGCAACTTTTTTTAAGGAATGAAATTTTCAATAAAATCGGATTTTTTTAGCGTTTGTTATTAAAATAAGGCCATTTTAGCGTTAGAATTATAAGCCAGTCGGTTGAAGTAGCTAATGTTAGTCTTAGAATATGTTCCAATGCCCATGTTCTATGGTCTCAAAAATTCCTCTGTAATTAGTTAAAAATTTTCTTGGGGAATTCCAGCGCCCGAATCCCCCGCTTTATGGTACCGTTAAGCTCACCAGAATCTATTCATAGCCTATATTTTGGCAATTGGATTCTTGAATCTATTGTTGCTGGTTGCGAAGGGGCCTCCATAAACATTCAAGCTTCAGGGCCCCCAAAATATAGGTCCGACACTATGCGCTTTGTATACGACCAAACACCAACAATATAACTTAGCAGTATTAAGGATCATTATAAGCTGAAACTCACATGATATTTGCTCATATAAATACTATAAAATTTTTGCTTTCCTACCAACTCCAAGATCTTGTGCCAGACACAAAATTTGGTTGGTAGAAATGTGACTTTCGAAAATAGGCGCAACTTAAATAACAAGACGATCACTGCGTAAAATTTTAAAAGGAACAACACATTTATTTACAAGTTATAAATTCGAAATGGACAAAACAAGGATTGCACAAAAATTTCCTTTTGTGTGGCTCTTTGGGCAGGAAAACACTTTCCTGGGGTAACAAAAAAAAAAAAAAAGAAAAAAAAAAGAAGATTACCCACAGAACAAGAAAAAGAATATTTCACAATTAGTTTGATAAGAAACGGATACATATACAAAAATTAATCCCGTCAAAAATAAAAAAACGGGAAAAAATTGTTGAAAGGAATAACAAAATGGCACAAGGCAGAATTTTTTTCATATAGCACGCACCTCTGCTCTTACCAGTATGCACAAACAGGACATCTCAGCTCGAAGGAGTTTTTGTGTTTTCAACCTGTTTTCTCCAGTGTTCTTAGAATTTTGTCATAAGTTCACTTGTATTTTTAGCGTGAAATTTACTGGTGTATGAATCTGCCTTGCATCTGACATGTCAGAATTACGACCTACGGCTGGACTTTCTTTCGAGGTGCGGCTATTATTCTGTCCGTTCTCATCAACGGCACATCCTTCTCTTCTGTCTGGTCTTCTCACCGCGGATCTACTTCAGCCCTTGGCTCTAGATCGCTGATAGCAGTCCTTTTTTTTATTGAAAAAGTGACCGTGATATCGGCTCCAGCAAAAATTTAACATTGTTCAGCAAACTTGATTCCCATTGGCCAATATATATTAAAAAAAAACCCTCTAAGTATTCAAAAAATATATCCAAAACACATCAAACAATTTTGGCGGTTCACCCCTTGAGCCTAAAAAGCCATAAAAAATTGCAAAATTTAACCAACAAACTATCTGGCTTTCTGAAGAATACACTTTTCTCAAAAGATGCATGAAAAAACAAAAAACAAAAACAAAAACAAAAAAACAACTTAGACGATTATACATAGATCTTTAACATTTTTTTACAAATAATAAAATTATTTTTTTTTATAATACGCGTTTTTATCAACGTCCTTTGTTTAATATCAGTTTTATTGTGAAAAAGTTTCCGAATGCGCATTTAGCCTAACGGTTAAGATGAAAAATGTATACAGGTGAGCCGAGTTCAAATTCTATCTTAGTCGATTGAATTTAATTCGCACTAATGCCCTTGGAAAATGTATGAATCCATTTCTTCCCCTCTAGTTATGGGTTAAATAGAAGTGTAGGCAGGTTCCCTCGGGCCTTGTATGGTAACCAGTCTAGAAATATGACAACTCTGAAGTCAAAATTGTAGAAAAGCCAACAGGAAACTGTACTAATATCAAAGGACTATTTCGCATGTGCATTGACACACAAATAACGATTATTGGTGCAGTGATATGTTCAGGGGACAGCCACTTTAAACACACGGCCTCGCTACGTCGCTACACACATCTACCTTATCCTTCATCCATAATAAAGTCTATTGAAACATACATCAACTATCTATCATCATTTTTGGTTTTGTTTATTTTGTTTTACGGCACATCAACTTCAATGGGTTATTTAAGATTTTTAGGATAGTTTCGTGTGAATAGAATATGTATTCTTTGTTAGAAATCAGTTTGTAGATCAAGTTTCATTGACGTATTTTTATAAAGATGTTTTTTGTCCTGTGTCAAATGTATTGCAGGTAATTTTTTTTTCAAAAATGTATTGCTGGTAAAATCTTTTTTTTTTTTTAATGTATTGCTGGTAATATATTTTATTTTTTAAAAATATATCTCTGGTAGTATATTTTCTTTTTCAAAAAATTGTATTGCTGGTAATATTTAAAAATGTATTAAAAATCTTTTTTTATACTTTCATAATATTTTGATTCCAGTTTCGTGTGTGTGTTGGGGGGGGGGTAACTATTTGCATATAGCTGGGACCCTAAAAAATGCTACGGCCCCTGAAGAGGGTGAACCTGGGAACAACAGCAATTCAAAAAGTGGTTTCACGCTCCTCAAAACCTGCCGATCAATGGCCTTGCTGCCAGATGTAGTTTATCGTCATATCCAGGATGCTATCATCATTATAGAAACCAGGACATTATATTTCCCTGAGATCATGGGAAATAAATAAAAAAAAGATTTTGTGGTGAGTCATGATCGCCCACGTCTTGAAGGGACATGACATTAAAAGCACGACATAAATAATACACTTTTCACTTTTTCGTTTACACACACACACTCTCTCCCGCTCTCGTTCTTTTTCTCTCACTCTCCATATATATATATATATATATATATATATATATATATATAGAGAGAGAGAGAGAGGGGGGGGAGAAGTGGGAGAAAAAGAGAAAGGAGAGAATGAGAGAGAGAAGTGGGAATAGAATGAGAATGTGAGGTAGGAAAAGGATGAGTGGTAGTGGTAGCAGGGAATGAGTGGGAGAAGGCGAAAGAGAAAGCTAAAGAGCGAAGTTAGGAGAGAAATCGAGAGGGAGGTGGACAGAGAATGCGAGAGATAGCCGGAAAGAGAACAAGAGGCAGAAGTAAAGAATGAGAGAGAGAGAGAGAGAGAGAGAGAGAGAGAGAGAGATAAAAAGAGAGAGAAATAGAATGTGTGTGTGTATTTGTATGTGTGTGTGTGTGTGAGAGAGAGAGAGAGAGAGAGAGAGAGAGAGAGAGAGAGAGGAGGAGTCGTGGAGAGGAAGGAAGTTCCAATCCGATATTGTTTTGATCGATATTCTATCAAGGTTTCTATTGGAGATTGTCCGTGAAACTCCACACTCACATGACTTTTCCTCAAGAACACATTTTTCTTTTCTCTCTTTTTTTTGTTTTTTAAAGAAAAGTAAATCTCATTATAACTATGAGAAGCGATAAGGATCTTTTTTATCACAGAAAAATATGAAGAATAAAGGAGCTGGTAAAACCTCGTCTCTGAGGTATCAGCAGGTTAACTTCCGGGAAGCCATAACGACATATCTTCAGTATGCCTGCCTTCCAAGAAAATTTCAGGAAAGATTTACAAGCACATATTTTTTCTTTAAATGTTTACATTCGTCTTTGATGTTGATTTGATAGTTTTCTTTTTATTTGCATGATTTTAGTTTCTTTCTTGTTTGCTTTTTTCTCGTCTGCAATCCCGTTAATTTACCGCAAATCCCATTCTGGCTATGACAGGAACTTCTTAAACGGCTTCTCGCTCATGCGCGTTGATGCAAGACGTTGGCGGATATGATACGACTTTTCATGTGGATTGAGGCAAAATTATTTTTTGTTGAAAATTAAAAATTGTGATTAAAAAGGGAAAAATGAAGAAGATAGCATAAAAACCAATAAAAAATCACTCCCGTAATAAGAAGACGAATAAAAACTGAATAATTTATTAAGCAAAATAGAAAGAAAAAAGGGCATAATAAAATGCATAAACAGATTGGAAAAAACAAAACAAAAAAAAACAAAAACAAAAACAAAAAAACAGAACAGGATTTGAAGGAAAATCCAAGAAGAAATAAAGAAGAGAATATTTAAATAATGTTCTAGAATTTTTTCATCGACACATCGACTTCCATTTCATCAAAATTAACTTAAAAATCTTGTTTGTTCTTCAGTAACTGTAAAAAAAAGCTCCTAAACATGGTGTGCATCTACAATAATTTGTAATATGAAAAAAAGTATATTTAAAAAAAAAATTTCCACTACAAAATCATTAAAAAAAAGGATTTGTTACTGTTTATAACTAAGCGACACGGCAATAAACTCCATTGTCTATGTTGAAAGAATTGTAACGTCTGTCGTCTGATAAAGAAAACCTGAAAAAGGTGAAATATGCATACACACTAGATAGAGTTTGCCATAGTCGAGTAAAAGAACAAAGATAATTTTGATATTCTAGTTCCATGTGATTTATCTCAAAGACCCATATTTCTGAAATCTTCAATAAGGCGAATTAAAGAACAGATAGGATTAAACGTTGATTTACGAGTCTTAGACCCCAAAAGGTAAAAAACCTTTGCGTTTATTCAACCAGTACGTAAGTAAAAGGAATAGTGACATTAATTGACTGTACTGTTCACAGCTGTTTTAAGTATTTTAAGTGCGATGATCTGTTTTTTAAAACAAATCTAAGAAACGGAAAGGCGTCAGTTATCAAACACAAGATCAAATGAATCTGACCTTTAGTGCTCAAGAAACTTGCAGAAGAACTTGGATCGTCGAAAAACACTATACAGATAAAATTACATATACTTCAAATATAAAGAAACAAGGGAAAATGTACTAATAACCCGATTATGGAGTTTACTTTAAATAAGTAAATAAAGAGATTTCGAGCGGCATTTAAGTTACTTCCTGCGGAGGGCTCTTGACTCGGCCTTCATCAAAATAGGTGAGTAGACAAAAATAAACTACAGCACTCAAAATTGATCACCGCATTTAAGTATTGCATTAGTATTTAAGCTTACCTTTTAAAAGTTCAACGATTATTCTTCTGTCTCTACTTAATTTAAAGACAGTTTGATGTATGTAGGTCCTTACTTTCCGTACAAACAATTATATTTATTTCATGAGTGACTTACGCTTGATTCCGCAATTAATTTCAATTATTCCCAAATGTATTTCCAAGTTATAAAAATTTAAATTTAAATTTAATTTACTCACGGAGTTGGCCTGATTACGAAATGATATGTTGGGCTATGGCTTCTAGCAGTAAAGTTGAAAAACACGGACAATTATATTTTGAAACTGTAATTTGAGAACAGTCATTATTTCATTTAAAATGCGCTACTAAATGCTAGAGAGTTGTGTCCATTTAAGTTGAAGTGACACACTGACATTTGCATTTATTATATAGATGTTGTAACATAATATTTCAATTTGTACACAGTAACTAGTAGATTCCCTTGGAAATTACCTCCAATGAGAGGTTAACTGGGGCAAGGAATGGCTTGTAAATTTTTACGCCTCCAGAATAAAACGGCTTCTTTTTAATCGTCATAGATAACCATTTCCGCCTTTCTGCTAACCTCCAGAAGACAACTCAGTGTGCTACCTTGGGTTCACGTTTTCCATTGACATGAAGGGGAGGGATTACATTGAATCAATTCCTTAGTCTTTTACTCACGAAAGTTGGTTTATTTGGTCGTAACAGACAATTATTCTTGCCAGTATCCATCCTGCTCATATATAAATTATACCCGTGCATTGAATATATGTGGTGTGGTCTGGTGGTCCTAATATATATCTCTAGATTATTTACTAAATTCAAAGAAGGTACTGTAATTTAATCGATCCTGACCTGGCATCTCGGCTTAAGTCATTTCCCACAGCCTCGACCTGATGTCCATGGTAGTTGTACTAATGAGCTCTTCTCCTTTGTACCTTAACTGCACGCATTTAAGTGTACTATTAGTTATGCAACTAGGTTTCATCTCTTTACTATTAAAGTAGATAGATGCAACCGTTAGTTCTATTCAGATAGTTTTTTTCTCTCGCACTTCTTGCCCGTGGAACTCTCATCCAGTTTCTTGCTTTCCTGCCGCTTATAATCTTCAATAAATTAAATTCATTATTTTCATATCATTTCTGAATGCATGTGTTGTAAGCTAGGGAAGGTTACTGAATAGAATAATCAAACGAAGGTTGGTAATGAACGATAATACTTAGGACACGAACAACACATAAAAGATTCGCCAACATCGCGTAGAAGAAGTAGTCAACTGCTAGAAGTGAATCAAGTGAATTTCACAATGAATCTCCAACTGCAGGATATCTACCAACCGCCCCACGCGGTCAGATGTGGCACAAGGCCAAATTTAATGTGGGGTATCCGAGCCCGTACTACCTGGCAAAAAATCCCTCGTAGACCCTGTATAAATCGGGGTCTGGTAGCTGTTTCCTGAGACAAGACTCTGCCCTTCGACATAACCTCGTCTGGGGATCCTCTCTGCCCGGAGGAAGAGAATTTGGCCTGCACGGCTGGAGACAAATCTCCAACTGCACATTAACATACAGTATTTAATTCTGTATTTATGTGAATGGGGACATACCCATTATCGTCCGTAGGTATGTTACAACAGTATGATTGACGGCAGGAGAAAAAGTCCAACATGTGAACTACGAATATAAGTACATAAGTATATAATCAAATAACTACAGGATTTTAAATATCTGAGAATTGTCTTAAAAATTACAAAATAGTAATATTCTCCGTTTCCTTATAAGGAAACATTCGGTATTCATTGACCAATCAGACAATACTACTGTCGATTGTAATTTACAAAATCTTTCTCTTATAATAAATTTTCGATTCCAATTAATATGATTTTGTTAAAAATACAGCACAGAGTATTTTGCTTACTGGAAATGATAAATTTTATCCTTTAGCTTTCAATTAAAGCTAAAATAAAAGCTTCAAGAAAGCTTTTTCGTTTAAAAAAATCTTTTTAAACCTTACGTATCGTGTATTAGTGGAGATACCTAGTTTAATTTCTAGGAACTGAAATATGTAAAATAACTCAATATATTGAAAACGTTCTTTTAAGTTTATTGTTTGGTACTATATTAAGTGGAATTAATTAAAATTGCTGCAGTTTATCCGTGTGTGTTTTGTGGTGAATGGTTCTTGGCATGTTACACATATCGGAGGGTCTTCCTTTTTAGGATATACGAATGGTTTATGGTAGTATGTCTAATATGGCGCCTGGACATGATCACTTCTTCTCTTCTAGTTTGGTGTTCCTTATGCCATATTCTATAGCTGGTTTTGAATAATTTATTGTTTGGGCAGGACTTCCATAATGTCTGACACTCCTCTCTAAGCATCTTACTATGAATAAGAACTGTTGGTCATTTTACTATCAGGTCATCCCATAAGTTCTGTCCGAATTTTAACTTTTTGTTAAAATGAACAAAATTTAAAGAGTATTTTATAATGTCTAATGGAGCTGAACATTATTTTTATGTTTAGATGCATTTAAACTGATCAAATTTTATTTCAGAGAACAATAAAAATAAATTTTGTTTGATTAAAACTCTGCTAACATGGAAGTACCCAAGAATCATTTGAGGCACATAATGCTTTATGGGTTCAAGAAAGGAAACTCAGCAGCCGAAGCGTCTAGAAACATTTACTCAGTTTATGGAGAGGAATTTGTGAATGTAAGAACTTGCAGAAGATGGTTTGCAGAATTCAGAGGTGGAGATTTCCCCCTTGCAGATGAAGATCAAACAGGACGTCCAGTTGAGTTTGATGAAAAGCTTCTTGAAGCAGCCCTTGAAGAAAATCCTGCTTTATCAGTTGAGGAATTGGCAGTGGTTCTCAGTTCAAACCATACAACTGTTCATCGTCATCTTCAACAACTTGGAAAAGTTCCTAAACTTGGAAAATGGGTGCCTCATGAATTGTCTGAAAACAACCTCAAATCCCGAGTTGACATCTGCTCTTCTCTCCATTCTCGCCAACTTGTTTCACCGTTTTTGGATAGACTTGTGACTGGCGACGAAAAATTTCCTTCGCTACTTTCTGTAAGAGTTTTTGTAATGTTCTTTCCGTGTTTACTATCAACACTGTGTCATCTGCATATTTTATATTGCTAAGATTGTGGCCAACAATAATAAATGCTGGTAGAACTTCTAACTCTCTCAGAATCGCCTCGCTGTATCGGTTTAATAAGTCAGGTGAGAAGACACATCCTTGTCTTACACCCCTTTCTATTTTTGTATATCTGCTGAATTTATTTTGTACTCACTGATATCAGCACAAAACAAGGTTTAAATTCTTGGTAAAAAAGACTGAATGCTTTACAAAAACCTACACCATCACAAAAAATGTAGCTTGAGATCTTTGGTAAAGCAAAAAAAAAAACAAAAAAAACAAAAAACAAAACAACCCCCCCAAACAACAACAACAACAGCAACAACAAAAACACTAAAAGATTTGTGCCTTTAGATAAAAAAAAAATATCAGTACAAAAACCAGTCTAAATTTCTCGGTAAAAAGAGACGAAAAGCCTTGTTCATTTGGATTAAAAAAAATTGATATCAACATGAGGCCTAAGTTCTTAGTCAAAATCGAAGTGTGCACTTACACGTGAGTATATACAGTAATTTTCTTCTTCCTTCCTCTTCTACGGCGCATTAATTTCTACTCTTGCCTCTCGTTAACTCTTTCATTTTGCTTTCTATTTACATTTAAAGTTTATCGCAGCTTTAAGATTACACCGGTCCTTAAAAGTCATCGCGACAAGATGGCCACCTAAGGTTTCAACGCTTTTCCAATTAGATTGACTTCATTACCAGGAGAGCGATTAAACTAAGGGGCTGTAAGCCGGCCGACGCATTTGCATTCAACACTTTCAACAAGTAATTGATGAGCGTCACTTGCTTTAACTTCTCGAACGACTGAATAAGCCTTACCACGGAGCCTATCGGGGACGAGGAAACGCCCAAACTCGAGGAAGCAAGTCGATTAGCGACAACGCTTGACTTGTCTTAACATTTCCGGCTTTAGATTTAATAACGAAAGAAAACGAAGCTGAACAAACTAAATCAAGGGTGACGAAGTCCACGTCGATTACTATTTATAAATAGCTTAATTAAATCGTAGTAAGCATATGATATTTTGCTGCAGGATTTTTGTATACAACAGAGAGTCCTTATATATATATATATATATATATATATATATATATATATTACTGTGTGCGTGTTTATGTCTATATGTGTGTATGTTTGCGGGTGTATATGAATATAGCGACGTGTTGGAAGAAGGTTGCAATTAAGAGTGGTTCGTTCGACTCGTTTACTAATCATCGCTTTAGAGCAGGTAAAAGAAATAGATCTTTCTGCCATTCTGTTCCTATCTATCTATCTATCTATCTGTGCATTTGTGCATATGCGTGCGTATATGTATAGCCAGAGAGAGTGTGTGAGATAATGCGCGCGTGTGTGCGTGCGTGTGTGTGTGTGTGCGCGTGTGCGTGCGTGTGTGTGTGTGTTTGTGTGTGTGTGAGAGAGAGAGAGAGAGACAGAGAGAGAGACAGAGAAGCGAAGAAAAGTAAAGAAGGTGGATCATATAGAATCTCGTCGCTCGGAAAGTCCTTCGATATTTCACTCGTTATTCAAATGACATTTTAGGTATGTGTACTCGCGCTTAACCATTCTATAGAGAGTGTGTAGATAGAGAAAATAAATAAATATATATATATATGTGTGTGTGTGTGTGTGTGTGTGTGTGTGTGTGTTTGTTTGTGTGTATCACTTTAAACATTTTAGTGGATATCCATACTTAAGCAGACGCTCTGCTTATTTTAAACAGTATTTTATTCAGTGGCGACTGCATATAGTATTGGTATAACTTAGATGCTAAAATCATTCCTTTAACTAAAACTTATAATTTAAAAAAAAATTTCTAGCCAGGTATGTTCTTTTAAAATAACGTGTATATTTATTTCGAGTGTGTGACAGTATATATGTCTACGTCTTAGTGTGTATATGTATCTCTTTTGTCTGTGAATTTAATTTATTGTACGTTTATGATCAGTACTGCTGACTGATATCACATTGCCTCAACACTACCCCAGTGACACTTCTCACCCCAACCTTTAAGGCAGCCACTTTCTTTCATTTTCGCCGACTTAAGTCGAGTTAAATTTAATTTTCCCTTTTTTAATTGATACATGGCGCTAAAAAACTTATACTGTACGGAATAAATTATTTAAAATGAACATTTGACAACGTTAAGTTGAAACAAAAATGTGTTCATTAAAAAAGAGGGTATACGACTCATTAGAGATTTTACAAGATTATTTATAAAATTAAAGCAAGAAATACATTGCCTATTAAGTATATCTTCAGCCCAGATATGGCTCAGATCTAAGCAGCCCAACTAGTCACATTAAATTTATTTAATTCTGTTTTTACTTTCTTACATTGTTTTTTTTTTATTTATTTCTTCTTTATTATGAACAATATCAACGAAATATATTTCGTAGTTAAAACAATTAATTTTGAATCCAGCTGAAGTCAAGAATGAAAACAATCCAATACAAAAGATTTTGCTGCTTTGAAATAGATATACTTGAATGTTAACTAAGTAGGGCTAAACCCGACAAGCCGATCCCCGGAGTCGTCACTGATTTTAATTCGTCTACCGGCTTGAATATTCGATAAATGTTACCAAAGATAAAAGCACCCTCTTTTGCAGGAGAAACCATCATTAGATCCGTCATGTTTTACATTGTGTGTCTTAAACGTCACCAAGCGATCTGCAAGTTTAATAACTTTTTTGTTTATTGTGACGTCGTCCCCCGGTCGCAGCGCCAACTGTGTCGTTCTATCCTGATCCACCACGGCGCCAGTTGTGACGTCTTCGCCGCGGCGTCAGCTGTTCGCTCCTCGCTGCTCCGTCCGGGTGTCGCTGCTCCAAGCGTGACGTTCTAACCCTTTGGTGATTCGGGTAGGAATCTGGTTAGATTTGATATCAGCCTCGCCGTTCCCAACCTGCTTCCAACGCCTGGTTACCAGGGTAACTGCACTGATCTCCAGTCTGCCTACCCACGTTGTGAATTGATCTTAGACAGACGAGATCAAACAGGGGTTGGGGCCGTAATGCAAATTGAGTTCAACGGGGTGATAACACACAAATATGCATAAAAAAAATAAAATGAAAACTCAAAAAGTTCAAAGTATCAAAGAAAAAAGGTAACAAACTTTTTATGTCTAGTTGTTCGGTACATAGGACTGCATCTACCTCCCGACCCGTTCTGTGGATTGTGGCACGTCGCTTTCGCTAGGCAAGTTTTAACGCTTCAAGTTGTCTGCTCTCTAAGAAATTGGTGTTTCGGTGTGTCTTTGGACGAAAGTCGAAAAACTTATTTCTATGGTCTGGTTCTAAGTCGCTCTTCAAACTAATTGTTCTTGGTTGAAGAAGAGTCCAAAATTTTGCGTGAATCTTGGTCAGCTATCTTGATCTATCATCTCTGCCGTCCGGTCTGAATTAACTGTCTTCTGCCCGCCAGGGTCGAACGAACTCGGCACTCAGGGCCAAACGAACTCTTCTCTGCCCGCCTGGGTCGAACGAACTACTGGGCACTCATCTCTGCCGTCGGTGCGCGAACTACTGGGCACTCATTTCTGCCGTCGGTGCGCGAACTAACTCGGCACTCATCTCTACCGCCAGGGGCTGAACTAACTCTGCCTGCCAGAGTCCGACGAACTACTGGGCACTCATCTCTGCCGTCGGGGCGCGAACTTATTTCTGTCTGGTGGGGCTTCGTTTTTATTGACGCCGCCAAAACCGGGGTGGGTCTGTTGGCGTCGGGGGATTCTTCGATAATTCTAAATACATATCCACCCTTCTTATTTCTGGTTAGGGATTTTCCACTCTTTACCATTTTTGGTAACTTTTTTCTCACTCCCACTTTCTCACCATGCTTCTGAGGGGCGTGAACTGCCCTCCCCACTTCTTCGTAACGGCTTCTCATACTTATACTCTGGATAGGGCGTCGACTGTTTTCTTCGGGCGTCACGTGACCACTCTCGGCCAATGAGGTCTTGGTCGGGTATCTTCCCTCCTCCTTCGTGCTTCATGTGATCACCACTTGGCCAATGACGTCTTAGTCGGGCGTGAACAACCCGTGGCTTTGTTTTGGAAAAGAAATATACCTTGCTTAACTAAAAAAAATTAATGATCTCTCCTCTTTCTTTCTTTTCTTTCTTTCAAATCGCCGTTATCATGGGCAGTTAATGTGACAACTCTCTGTTCAACACGTGGCGTTCGTCAAGCAGTTTATCGGTAATGCACTGGACAGCTGGATTATCTGACATGGTCTAAAAAAGGAATTTTCTCCAAGTTTTTCGCCAATTTGGCGTCTCCAAAGCAGAAATAAAAATATGTCAGTTTCCTTCGGTTCATGCGTTTGATAACAAAATTTTATTATCGCAGGGCAAAAGTCTATTCTGTCAAAAAAAAAAAAAAAAAAAAAACTTAGCCAGTGAAACTACTTGTGTGGGATTTTAATTTTCCATACCCAGCCAAGGCCCCAAGCCACACCTGTGTTTCGTCAATTTTCAAAACCTAACGTTCCAAAGTGGACTTCTTATTCTTGACATCTCTTGATAACACAATTCCATTTTTCGCGGACAAGCGGAAATCGGTCAACGCTTGTTCGCAGGTGGCCTAGATATTTTCTCGTACCAACACCTCCTCGCCCACTCAATCTCATTGTCATTGAAATGAAACTCTTTTCGACATTTGATACCTATCAAAAATAAGCCTTTTCTTTCTTATTCCCGTCTCTTAAGCCGTGTGTGTGTGTGTGTTCGCCTATGACCCGTCTCGTATTACTTTTTCCTTTTCCTTTTCTTCGTTTTCTCTTTCTTTCTTCCAAATGGCCTGAATGCATGGCGGTTCAATCCTCTTGCAAAAAAATGAAAGAATTATTCTTAAAACCTAAAATACATTTCGGCCTTAAATAATCCTCAAATGGTTGATAAACCGTAAAAAAGCAAATCATATATCTATAAATATATCTTTCAAATCGCCTGGATGCATGGTGCCACATTATTTTTTTTTAGTTTTCTTTCATGTATTTTATAAATTTGGAAATTAATCAAGTAAAAAACACACGGCTAAAAAACAAACACAAGTAGTGAAATGTTTCTACCAAGATCAAAGTCCATTATAATTCAAACACCACGAGCAATTGTCGCCATTATGGTCAGAGATTCTTCAAGTTTTGAGAGTAAACGTTCAGTAAGAGGTCTTCCACGTTAGGAACGCAGGAGTATTTGAGTGAGTAAGAGAGAGTATCGAAGAAGATCCGAGGGTATCAACTCGAGGGCGGTCTCGACAGGTTTGGATCTCTCGGACGTTACACCGAAGAATTTTTAAATGCATCAACCTATTTCCATACCATAAGATGGGTCAACAGATCATACAACAACGGTTACAGTCCATCTTTTCAGGCAAATATTGGGGCAAATAATAATTTCTCACGGTGGCGGCATAAATTGGTCACCAAATTCTTCTCATGTGACTATCGCAAAGAAAAGGTTTATGTCAACAGGTCACAGATTCTCCAACTGAAGGACAGCATTAAGACATATATCAAAGGAACAGAGCCTGAAACACTGATGGCTGTGATGGGAAATGCCTTAGAAACGGCACATATTTTATAAAATACTATTGGGAATTAACATTAAAAAAATGAGTCATCAAATTCCTTGGGACACCCTATATATATATATATAAGTTATAATTAAGTAATTCAATGAGTCTAGAAGAAACCTCAACAGAACGCAGAAAGCACTGGACGGCCGTTTCGCCCGATATTTGGGACTCATCAGCAGTGCGCATCCACTACCGAGAATTGAAACCCGGAAAGTTACGTTATCAGGCAAACGCCATACCAACTATTCCAACTGTTCTCGGTGACGAAGGGGCAGCGAATCGATATAGCGCTGCTCGATCACATATTCCGTGGTGGAACTCATCATTCAATTCTCGGTAGTGGATGCGCACTGCTGATGAGTCCCAAATATAGGAAGAAACGGCCGTCCAGTGCTTTCTGTTGAGGTTTCTTCTAGACTCGATGAATTACTTAATTATAATTATCTCAAATCCTTCTAATTTCTATCATATATATACATATACATACATACATATATATATATATATATATATATATATATATATATCGGCTGTAATAGCAAAATGGTGTAACAGAAAAATTATCAAATTGTCAGATATTAGCTTTGAATCGTTGTAAATGATTTAATCTGATTCATCTGACCATTATTGCGCTGCTGGCAGATGTCTATTTGGTACTCGAACAAAAGTTAAAAAACTAAGGATGAAACTGAAAATATCTTGTTGGAACATACAGACTTTCATAGATAATCCTTTGGAATCTGCTCCTCAACGCAGAATAGCTCTATTGTCTAGGAAGCTAGAGAGATATTCTATAGATGTAGCTGCTCTCTCGAAAACTCGTTCAGCTGGTGATGATCAACTTCAAGAAGTTGGAGGTGGCTGCACACTGTTCTGGAAGGGAAAGTGTGCCGAGGAGGATAGAGTAGCTGGTGTGGGTTTTGCTGTACGTAGCACATTTGTGCCAAAGTTTGCTGAACTTCCTAAAGGAGTCAGTGAACGTTTAATGCAAAACATCGAGACTGGTTTGATGAAAATGATGATGCCATAAAGGAGATCATTGCAAGAAAGAATCAGATACGAAGTTTAATGTTGCAGTAAACTGTGAAAGGATTTTAAAGTTGCAAAAGCAGAAGCTCAACGTGCTCTTCGAACTATGCAGGAAAAATGGTGGTCAGAACTAGCAGATGAAATACAGAATGCAGCGAATTCAAATAATACCAATATATATATATATATATATATATATATATATATATATATATATAGGGGCCAAATACTTGATGAAACAAGTATTTGGCCCCAGTTCAACAAGATTGTTCCTCTGAAGACAGAGGGCATCAATAATCTCCTCACAGACATGGATGGCATGGCCAAAAAGATGGAAGAAATAATTTTATGGGCTACTGAACAAGCCTTCAAATGTGGACCCTGAGGTTCTCGAGAAAATACCCCAAAGACCCGTAGTTGTAGAACTTGACAGCTGACCATCGCTGGGCGAGGTTCTGCGTGGCATGGGCAGAGCTGTTGGGGTTGATGGCCTTCCTGTTAACTTACGCATGATCTTATTGTAAAGGTTTAGAGAGATGGAGAAGTGACAAAAGATTAGAGGGATGCAACAATGATACTTATATATAAGGGTAAAGGTGCCCGGAATTATGTGGTAATTATAGAGGGATTGCACTCCTTTCTTCGGCAGGTTAGATCTTAGCCTCGGTTCTTCTATTAAGATTAAACGAGAGAATGGTTGACATTATATTTCCTGAGTCACAGTGTGGTTTCCAACAACCCAGAGGGACTGCAGATATGATTTTCACAACACGACAAATCCAGGAAAAGAGCTGTGAACAACAATTGGACCTTTATCACATATTTGTAGATATGAGGAAGGCTTTTGACACTGTTAATCGTGCTGCTCTCTGGAAGATCCTCTCGAATTTGTTTCTATGGAAGCCTGTGTCAGTTTTGGTGGGATGCTTACGGAGCCCATCAATGTTGAAAATGGAGTCAAGCAGGGAAGTCTGGCCCCTACACTTTTTTCTATCTATTTTGCAATTTTACTGCTTGATGCATTCGGGGACTGCCATGATGGTATTATGATAAGCTACAGGTCAAATGGCAAGCTTTTCAACATACGTAGGTTTGCAGCAAAGACAAAAGTCTTTTTGAGTTTAATGCACAACCTTCTCTATGCCGATGACTGTGACCTGGTCGCACGCATAATTCAGCACGCACAGGAGTTCATGGATCGGCTATCAGGGTCATGTAAGGCTTTTGGACTGTCCATTAGCCTTGACAAACCAGTCATGATGTATCAACCTTCCCTAGAAATTCAGTCTATAGATCCATCAATTTATGTTGATGGTAGGTGACTTGGGGTAGTAGACAAATTTGTATACCTAGGTAGCACCCTCAACCACCTCTGCTCTCTTGACGATGAGGTAGCGTTACGGATTAAGAAGGCCTCCAATGCATTTGCAGCATTCAAAGTCTGTGTTTGGAGTCAGAAGGGCATAAAAAGCAGACAAAAATCAAAATATTCCTGCGTTATGTTATCTCTGCTATTTTCATGTGAGACATGAGTAGTCTATCGCAGACATCTAAAGATACTGCAATGATTTCATCAACGATGCCTTTAATCTGTCTTTGAAATCCACAATTCATGGAGAATTGGAAATGGGAAGAAGACCGCAGCACAAACCGAAACTTCGTTACAAAGATTGCTTTAAAGAGTCTCTATACAAGTGTAATATTCGTCTGGATAAATGGCAGACTCTAGGTGAAGACCGGGTAGGTTTGAGGGCTGGTATTGCTGATAGCATCAAGATCATCCATGAGGCATCACAAAAATATGCAGAACTCAAGAGAGGGGTTCAGAAGGGATCCCTGAATTGCCATGAGGTGCCAACCTGGCCATTTGCCCCATGTAATCGGATAAATCTGTCCAGGGCGGGTCTGCTCAGTCACCAGAAATCACATTAACACCAACAGTCTATTGTATATGACGATTTCGTAATGGCATACTTTAAATGTCCGAGCTGCATTAGGGTGTGAAAGTCCAGGCCGGGCCTGACAAGTCATATAAAAAGACACATTGGAAGTGATTATGATCAAAGTCAACTTCTACCAACCGGAGATGATTTGATATGCCACATGTGACAAGAAATGCAGATCGATAGCTTGATTTATGAGCCACTGTCATTCATGCAATCGATGAATGAAGTGTCGTGAGGGGAGGGAGTTTAAATGAAGGGCTGGACATGTCAGTGATGCTCATACTCGCTTTGGGATTCGACAGCCACCACTATATATATAGATGTATTTTTAGGAAATGGATTAAATTAGATTAGAAATTTTGTCAGAAAATATACTTTTTGATCACACACTTTTTTCTAGCATGATTTTTTGAATATTCAGGCGGGTAGATGTAGTTGGATAAAAAATATTGTTTAATTAAAAAACAGAACTTCTACTCAAATATGAGTATCCATCAAAATAACGTTTAAACAAAACAATTTAAAAATAACAATATGTCGGATGGAATCCATATTTTAAATTGTCTTTGTTTACGTTAGGATACAATACAGAGTAGATATGGATATATTTGGAGAATCGGCAAAGAGTGTGTGTTCAAAAGACACTATTCGGGTTTTGTTTGACCGAAATCCCTACGTGGCTGAGCGGTCAAGCATGCCAGATCCAATGACGGTTCACCATAGTGGGTTCGGATTCGAACCCTGACAAGATTTCTCGAATATTCAGACCGGTACATGAAGTGGGATAAAAAAAAATAATGTTTAAAAACAGATGTCCTATTTGAATATGAATATCCAGAAAAATAACGTTAAACAAAATAAATTAAAAATTACTATATATATATATAATTTATGTGTGTGTGTATACATGCATATGTGTGTATGTATATATTTGCATGTACATATATATATATATATTTTTCGCAATTACCAACAATGGCCAGTGTTCCAGTTTATCATGACATGAAAAAATAACTCACCCACCTCCTCACTCTGATCTTACTTTTCTATTTAGCGTAGATCTGTCATTTAATTGGTTAATCAAGACACACCCAAAAGTCTAATTTTAATTCTGACCTTTATGTTCCCCTTTACCTTTCAGAAAAGAGGTAACAATTTGTTTTTAAATTTCCTTAAAAATCATTTAATCACCAGTTACTTACCATTGCCTGAAGAAGTACAATCATAGTATTGAAACATGATTTTATTATAATCTAATGTTTTTTATTATAATCTTTTATAATATATATATATATATATATATATATATATATATATATATATATATATATATAAGCTGAAATAATAAGCTGAAGTTCACATGTTATCCCTTGTTCCTAAATAGACTTATATTCTGACAATTTTAACAAATTGGTTGCTTGATCCCAATCTGATTGTGGGAACTTTTTAATTGCATATACATTCTGGTGTTGTTTGACTACCCCCTGCGCATGATTAATCTTGAGAAATTCAGAAACATTTAACATTTATTGATAAAAAATTGTCATAACATTTTGTATGATAAAAACAAAACAAGCAAATTGGATTTAACGTGAAATGACATTGTTCTAAATAAAGCAACAAACACACACACACACACACACACACACACACACACACACACACACACACACACACACACACACACGATAAGTTCAAACAGGCAACCGAGCTAAAAATGACCTAAATCTGTTGTTAACTCGGGCAAGAAATTGCTCGTTAACTTTAACGCTTCCAAAACAAATTGCTCTCTTTTGATCGCCACAGAGGACCGTTTTTTGCTTTCAATAAATATGGCTGATGCTAACCTCCAAGTTAACGGATTAACGCTTTCTCCTGACATGAAGTGGAAAGATTATATTGAATCAATTGCTAGATTCGTTTACTGTGTCGTGCTAGACAATTTTTTCTCGCCAGAATCTTTCTTGTACATTTGTAAATTCGCCATTTGACAAAGCATTGAATATTGCTGCCATATCTGGTTTGGTGCTTCTGTTATGTATTTAGAAATTCTTGTTGAAATACAAAGAAGAATTTGCAATATTATTGGTCCTGACCTGGTATCTCGTCTTCAGTCATTTTCTCTTCACTGTCGTTATTGCACCTTTCCTGCACCTTTTCTATAAATATTTTTTATGATAATTGGGCTGATAAACCTTCCTCTATGGTATCTAGACTTTATGAATTTAAGAGTAGTACTAGATTGGCTGCTAGGTCTCATTATTTTACAGTTGAAATGGCTAGATACTCTATGCTAATATTTTCTTCTGTCGCACTTTTCGTTTCGTGAAACTCTCTTCCGGTTTCTTGCTTCCCAGTCAACTTTGATCTTCAAAAATGTAAGTGCAATGTCGATCGTTACCTTTTGTATTCTTTATTCTTGTTCTTTCATTAATAGTCATGTTTGTTTTTCTCATATTCTCCCACACTCATATACCCCTTGCGCCTTAGGGGCTTTATTACCTTAAATAAATAATATATATATATATATATTGAAATGGACTAAGCCCGAGTATTATTTTAATAAATTTTCTGTTTATACGTTATTTTTATAGATACAAATATGTAAATAAATGATGTGTTTATAATAAACGATATTAACAACATTTACCGGCCTGAATCCCAGAAAATATGTGTCCTCCGACAGGAATTGAACCTGTGTCCTACACAGAACCGCCATTATTAATTCGACACTGCTAACCAGACGCTGCCTCTGGAGCTAAATGGTATTAAGTAAAACGTTCTACATAAGAGACTAAATGTTTTGCGATGTTATCGTTCATGAGGGTACAAAAAATATATATATATATATATATATATATATATATATATATATATATATATATATATATATATATATATATATATATATATATATATATATATATAAAGAAAAAATTCCTTTCGCGACACAAAAGTTTCTAGGTTTCAAAACTGAAACTTCAACCCCAAATTTAATTATAAAAATTATACTTAAAATCCAGAATTTCGTTCTATTATCAAGCGATGCTAAGAATAACTTTCTTAGAATCGCGTGACAATGTAAAAAAAGAGAGCTCAAGGTATTTATTATAACAGAGCATATAAATTACATAGAATAGAAATCCAAAAATTACCTCATTCGAATAGATATTTATATTCCATGTAAAATAATATATATATATATATATATGTGTGTGTGTGTGTATATATGTATATATATATGTTTGTGTGTGGTGGTGAGTTGTTTGAGGGCCATATTTTTGTTGTCTTCCGTGTTTGTATGAGTATATATATATATATATATATATATATATATATATATATATATATATATATATGTGTGTGTGTATTAGGCTATGTTATACTACATTCCTCTGACAGGAATCGAACCTGTATCCTACACAGAACCGTCATATAGCCTGGAAGTCGCATATTTTATATAAATTTTATATTAAATGTTAATATTGTTTATTAAAAAATGAGCATTTTTCGCGATGTTATCGTTCATATGGGTACAATATATATATATATATATATATGTATGTGTGTGTGTGTGTGTGTGTGTGTGTGTGTGTGTGTGTGTGTGTGTGTGTACTGACGTTCCAAAAGTTATTTGATATTTGCATCGTTAGTTTCTAAAGTAAAACCGGTTCTCAACTCTGTTGCCCGTTTCTATCTATCTATCTATCTATCTGACTGCAGCATCTTTATAGATGATTTATTTCACTAATTATCCACAGATTAATTACCAACTCGCAAACAAGCTTCTCTAAGTTGAAGTTTATGAAATCTTTCTGTTAAAACAAATTTTCGGGAAAATAGTTTTCTCAATTCGACTTCACTGTTGTCGCTCTTTCCAGTTTTGATGAGTGTTTCTTTCATTGTTTGAAGTAGGATTGAAGATCAAAATCTTTTTTTTTTTTTGTGAGGCATTGTGCGGTCTTTTTACCAGCGATAGGGTCTTCCAGCAGCCACTCTCTTGACCCTGGGCAGCAATGCCTCCTCAAGGCACTTGATGTAGGCCTCCATGTCGACTCTGAGTCCCTCTCCAACAAATTCGGGTGTTCTTTTTCTTATCAGAACGATCAGAGTGAGTTTTTCGAGCTTTCGTACCTTCGTAATCACTATTAGACTCATTCAACTCTTTACGAATCCTCTGCGCTTTCCTTAGATTGACACCCAAACACCCGGAAATGTTCGTATTGGAGCTTCCGGCGCGAATACCAAACAGTACAGCTTCCCGTTTCCAAATTTCTGGTGGAGTGAATTGCGCCATAGTGCTCTTTTTCTCACAGACGGTGCCCAACTAACCCTACTATACCGTGCAGTCGACAAAATTAAAAACAAACTACGCGCATGCGCGAAAATGGCAATAATTTACCCATCGCACCCTGTATATAAACTACCGACCCTGACAAATTATTTACTCTCTCCTAGAGACTCTAACTAAGGTGAGCTCTGCATAGGTACAGTATAAACCACAGGTGGTTCTGGCGGCATTGAATAAACACAAACGCGCCTGAACAGGTGTCTGTGACAGGGATTGGCTAGCAGCCTTAGTAGGCAGGTGTGCTCGACAAACGATAGTAGTCAGCCATTATACACACTTTAAATTTTTATGTAATCATCTTTTTTTATGCCATGTGCCTTGTAAGTGGCCGATCATGGCTTTCCACAATTTCCTGTCTTTTAAATAGATTTCGAATTTTTACCATCCACTTTTGTCCCACAGGCTCGCCTATCTTGACTTCAACATGTCCTGTGGGTGTTAAATTCTCTAGACCCCTTTTACTCATTCAGCGGTCTCATTTTAAATGGAAGTATAAATTTCCTTTTAGTTCCCACGTATTTTTACCGCCCCCTCGAAGTAGTTTCGTGCTTGATGTTTGAAGATTGAAAAAAAAGCAAAAGCCAAAAAAAAAAATAAAAATAAAAAATAAAATAAACACTGCTGTCCCCAGAAAGTAGCGTCAAAATCCGTACTACAATCGCTTCGTACGCACTGTTTTAATTCTTCGATAGCATACTGATTGGCAAGTTAGATATAAATAGAATATATATGTGCATCTGTGAGTATGTATGTGTTTGCGGGCGGGCGGTTGTGTCATGGTCTTCGTGTAAAATATTTACAAACAATATTGTCGCTCTTCACTTTGACACGTTTCATAACATTAAACAAAAAACTATTTTCCGTTTGCTGTGGAATTCTCAAAATGTGACACAGCGTCAGATCTTCGCAAACAGTCACGATACTTAAACGACAATAATTAGTCCTCATCTTGGCCGTTGTCAAAGACTCACACAGAGAGATAAAGAAAAAGAGAGAAAAGGTTTTAATTATTTGGTGACTTGCTTAATTGAAAGAGACGCTATCATGGACCCGAAGTTGATACTGTTATTTCTGTTCGCGACAACTGGTAAGCCCTTAAAATATTTTACAGATAATCCTTTAAAAATATATTAGACTACTAATGGGAGAATACGAATGATTCAATTTCTCTTTATCGGAACGATGTTGTGTAATTGAAAGACAAAATGGAAAAATTGGTTTCGTCCTTTAAAATGTAATGCTCACATTGATGAAATTATATATATATATATATATATATATATATATATATATATATATATATATATGAGGAGGTGGAATATAAATCATTATGTTTTCTCATCTTCAGCAACTTTCTAAATATCTTTTTATCAGTTCTTTCCTAACCTTTGCTTACTTACGAAAGCGCTGCTACAGGTTTTCCAAGATTTTCAAGGATGAAATTTTATTGATATTCCTTTTAATGTTGTAGTTCCATGGTTGTTAGTCTAATGTCTCTGAATGTTATTCTTCCATTTGATATTGATGAGAAGACAAATTTCATGATATTTACTGTTTCCAAAACTATTAACATCTTTTCTAAATCCCATATTAATATCAAGTCTTTCTTTGATTTTGGTTTCTTGGAGACCATTTGCATTAATGTTAGAACTCTCAAAGCTCCGGCCCAATAATTCCCGCTTTTATTTTTCACAAGTCTTCTAACATAAAATATCCCGATGGTAAAATCTTTATATGCGATCTAATATTAATAAATATTAATTTATTAACATTTAATATTAATTTTATTCTATATATTTTAAGATTTATACCTTAAACCTGAATGCATTCTTGTTCCTTTTTGTCTTGAACTGCAAAACTGATATTCTGTCTGAGACTTTCAAATGTCTCTGGATATTATTCTTCAATTTGGTATTGACGACAAAACCATTTCCATAATATTTAATATTTCCAAAGTTATTAGCTTGTGCTATTTTAATTTTGATATTAATATCAGTTTCTTTCTTTGATTTTCGTTTCATGGAGACAATATATATATCATAAATAACAATGTCCCAAGCCAATGATTCTTGCTTTTGTTTTTCACAATTCTTCTAACATAAAATATGCCTTTAGTTACATCTTTATATGTGACTGAAGGTTTTTTTTTTACAAGGTTTTTAAATAAGTTGCCAACTTTTAACCGTTCTTACTTTTCTTTTTTCACAAGTTTCTAACAAAATATCCCGATGGCAAAAACTACAAGCAATTGGAGCCATTCACAAAGTTTTGAATAAGAATTTGTCAACTTTTAACGATTGACAACCGGAAAAGTCATTACCTTCTCTGCCGAAAAAAAAAATCATCATCATTATCATAATCATCAAATCTGTTTTAAGTTGAAGGCACACGGCAAATCAGTGTGATTTCTTGTCTTCAGCAACTTTGTACCTTTTGGTTACCCATGAAAGTACTGCAGGTCTTCCATGCTCTTCAAAATCTTTTACTCGGAATGATGGAATTTTATTAATAGTTCTTTTAATGTCTTTGTTCAATGTCTATCCGATGACTAATGTATTTATTTAACGTAATATTAATTTTCCTCTATGTATTTTAAAATATATACCTTTAGTCTGAATGCATTCATATTTCTTTCTTCTTGTCTTGAGCTTCAAAACTGACCTTCTGATTGAGATTTTCCAATGTCTCCAGATGTTATTCTTCCATTTGGTATTGATAACAAAACCGTTTCCATAATATTTATTGTCTCTTTTCAAATCTTGTCCTTACTCCGATGTTAATATAAAATCTTCCTTTGATTTTGGTTTCTTGATGACATCAACATTCCGAGTTAATAATTACTGCTTTTCAATTTTGTTTGTCATTTATTAGCACTAAATATATCGATGATAAAATCTTTATATTCAACTGGAGGCATTTACAAGGCTTTAATAAGAAGTTGTCAACTTTTAACTGCCCCACCGAATTATGCACCGAGATAAAAACGCTGAAGATGTAAAGACGCTGAATATTTTTTTTATATTTCTGAACCCCGACGAGTCTAGACATTTCAACAGATTTCAGTTTTGTATCGCTGTTGCTTTATATTGTAAGGCTTGGTATTTTCAATCATCCACAAAAAGAACAAAAACACTCTGGACAATTTAAATATTTTGAGTGGAGGCCATTTTGTTGATTAATTGATGTATTTTAGGACAACAGTCTGAAAAATAATAATTATAAATATAATTAATCTTTTGTAAGTCCATACAGTTCATTAAGACATATTAGCGCAACCCTAAATTGTTCGGACAAATTTTTATATTATATTGCCTATGAAACATAATGAACTAATGTAAGGATTCTTCTTTTTCTTCTTCTTTGCGTCTTATCCCTATATGACGTTGGTGATCATGGCTCGCCACATTTTCCTGTTTTGTGTAGCTCTTAGTAAAGTTCATACTTTTGCTATCTCTTTTAATCCCAATTCTGCCATATATGAAAACAAGATGTTTATCTTTCTCTTCGACGTGCCGTGTCCCCCTATAGCATGGACAATCATGGCCCTCCACAATTTCTTGTCTAAATTTGTTCGTTCGTTCGTTCGTTCTTCTTCTTTGTGTCGTGCTCTTTCAGGACGTGGATGATCATGGCTCTCCGCGATTTCCTGTCCTTTGTAGCTCTTAGCAAAGTTTGCATTTTTGCTCTCTCCCCTAATCCCAGTTTTGCCAACTATTTATACAATCTCGTTCTTCGTCTTGTTCTATGTGCCGTATCCCTTCAGGACGTTGGTGATCATGGCTCTCCGCGATTTCCTGTCCTTTGTATGATTCAAATTTTAACGTACAGTACCTTTTCCACGGACAACACGTCACAACCCTGTCGCTACACCGTCACTATTTTCATGACAGATTTTCAGACAATCAACATTCCTTCATTCAACCAATTCAGACCTTCACAGCTACGACTCGCCATGCCACGCACACAGTGTCGAACCATACCAATGTATTTGGAGAATATTAATGTAAAAAATATCAGAATAAAATTCTTTACAGGTCCTTAAAACATCCTGCAAATTTTTCTTAAAGCTACATGATCTTACCCTGCCCTAAAGCTACATGATCTTACCCTGCCTTAAAGCTACATGACTTTACTCTGCTCTAAAGCTACATGATCTTACCCTGTCTTAAAGCTACCGGATCATTCTATATTAAAGTTATACTTTTCGGTATTAACTTTTAGTTACTGCCGAAAAATGTGACAGTGGAAATTGTAGCAGTGGAAATATGAAGTAATGCTGAAAAGTTCTCGGCTATATCAACTCAAATAACCAAATTATAATCCTGAAAGCATTGTTCACGCTCGTCATTCGTGTAAACTAGCTTAGCAAAACATTTATCAAGATCACCGTTGAATAAATGAAACTTTACGAACATTACCCGATAAATATTCACGGGTTTCCTATGTGAATTTTATGATAAATCACAATTTTAAAGTTAATGATTGAATCTCCGTACGAGTTCCACAAATACAAAATAGACGTGGACATTTCTCCATTGTCTTGTTAAATGTTTGAGCTTAACGACTTGCAATAGCAATCATGAATACAGAGACCTCCACAAAAAATAATATTATTAATAAAAAAAAAAAATAATATTGATAATTCCAATAAGCAAAATACTTTGCTGTATTTCAAAAACTAATTAAAATTGACTGAAAAGAATTTCTTTTTTTTTTCTAAAGTAGTTGATTAGCGGCCTTTTTAGTCGTCTTCCATTACAATGTAATTCTCTTTATTAAAAAATCTTCCAAAAATAAAATATACGTTTTTGAAAATTTATTTGAGGAACATTAGCTGTTTTAAAGTACGATTAATCTGATTTGAAACAAATATTATTTACTTTAAATTAAAAGTATCACAGGAAGGCAATTTTTAACCTGACAGTCGCTGTCTTGACGTGTCTGATGACAGGTGTAATCTTCTACCTAAATTTTCCTGTAAAACATAATTGAAGTAAATGACGTAAGCACCTTTTTAATTTAATTTTTAAGTACTCAGTAATCTTCAAAATTTAAGAAAATATTCTGCGTAATCTGATATTTTATTGAATTTTAGAAATTTTGGCTTTAAATTTACTATAGTCATCGCTCTTATTTTCTGATAATACCGTGTATGGCTGCCCGTACTTACAAAAAACGGCACGTTTATACACTAATAAAAAATTCAAAATTATTTTTACAATATTGGTGTTGGATGATTTGTATTAAGCTTTTCTATTTATGATTAGTAAATATATTTTACACATAATAATAATATCATCAAAACCACTGAAAGTAATACAGAATTTTAAAAGATTTAAAATTAAAAAAAAAAATTCTAATCAAAATTAAAAAATAAAACAATTCTTTTAAAAATTCAATATTAGTGGAAAAAAAAAATTCTTAAGACAATTATGTCCTTAATGTATCTTATTTATTAAAAGTAAGTAAAAGATTTTCTAATTAAATATAGTTTTATTGCATTGTTTATTTTACGATTCAGAGCAGCTTTTCGGGAAATATTGTTTCTGTCTTACAAAAACAAAATGATGTTTTAAATTCTCCAAGGAGTCCTGCTTTTAGCTAATATGAATACAAAGATCCTGGAATTGAAATTTCTCGAAATTTCATAAAATTAAGTAAGAGTAGGTAACAGATGTAAAAAATATTTATATCAAAATTTTCTAAAAAAAGGTATTTAAAAAATAATCCAATTCATTTTTTAATAAATCCTGAAAATTTCATTAAAATTCGGTAATTACTTGATTTTTGTAAGAATTTTCAAAACAAGGGTTTTTTTTATTGCAAAAAAAAAAAAAGATGCTAAGTTTGCCATCCGCTGACGCAAGAAAATCAAGATTTTTAAACAAAATTTCGAACATGCTAGAAAGGATTAAAAATATTATTAAAATAATAAAAAGATACTTCGGTCTTTCCTCTTAATAATAAACATTTTGACAATAAAGCTGTTTTTATCAATTTTGGACCTTTTTCATGATGCTATGCTCTTTTTAGAAAATTTTTGGAGGTACCTACATAAATGTAGAAGCAGTCGAAAAAATCGATAGTTTGATTCGTTTTCTATGGCTTATCAACCATTTGTAGTTTATTTAAAGCCAGAATATATTTTTAGATTGTAGAAATTTTTTGTGATAATGATGGTTTATTGATACAAGTCTTGTGGGAGAGAAACGGTAAATTGATACGTTTTCCGAAAAGGTATTTTGCGCGTAAGGGAATGTAACGAACCCAACTCCGAGCCATTATTCATTAGACCACCCGCACATCCAAGCTGACAGCGCCTGGTGTTCCCAAGTGGTCACCCATCTAGGTACTGACCAGGTTCGACGTTGCTTAACTTCGGTGATTGTACGCTAACAGGTGTTTCAACGTGATGTAGCCGTAAGCCTTATAAAAGTAATAGGTTACCAATGAAAAGATTTAAAATTGATGAATTTTCCATTTTACTGAAGCAGACTTTAAACGCATGAGAGCGTTATCGCCTTTCATCATATTATGTATTTCTCTTTCTCACTAAAAACATAACCAGGTCTTTGATATATATTTCCTTCCGATTTTCCTCTTAGTAAAAACAGAATGGTTCATTACACACACACACACACACACACACACATATATATATATATATGAAGAAATATACTCTTAAGGTGTGCTATATTTATGGAATAAAGTGTCCAATATCAGAGACAGAGCGTGTGTAAATATAACAGTGAACATTGAACTCAACATCCAACTCCCATTCCAGTCCCCTACTAGAATTAGGCTCGTTGAATCCACCAGGAACAGCCCCAACTGCCGAAAAAACGAGACACGCTCCTCACGGTCGTTGGTCGTATAAACCGCAACCATCCGAAACGAGCCAAATTTCACGGCAACATCGGCTACGATCAACCAGCCCTCGGCATCCACGTGGACAAGGTCCACCTTTGAGTCCAGGGTACGCTTTATCAGCAAAGAAACCCTTCTGGCCCGTCACGCAACGACATTGCATATAAAGTGGGTCTCTTGAATCGCGACGACATCCACACTGAATGACAATAGGTCACGTAGAAGGCGGGCAGCCTTACCCCAATCTCCATTCGCATGCAGACTGGCTATCTTGATAGGCATTCTTTAGATATGAAACGAGAAAAAATTGTCAACCTATTCACATACCAGGAGGAAATCTGCAGTTGAAAGGACCCCGACGGATTGTCCCAGTCTACCTGTGCCCAACTCCGACGTCATCCGCCGGTCCAGGACAATTTCGCCAACGTCCAGATAGGTTAGTTTTACTAATCTATATAAGAAGGTATGGAGCAACACCGGGACCCTCTCTGCGCAAAATCTCATTCTTCAAATCGAGAGAACCCAACTCGAACATCCTTATATATCAGGGAATGCGTCCTTGGCCTCAAATAGGAGGTAGCCCCCAGTATCTCTCACGCAAATAATAACCCCTGGGCCTTTGGAAAATTGCGGGGATCCTCTACAGACTTTCTATCAACTGTGGCCATTTTAAACAAAAGGCCTAATAAGGCTTTTTTTTTCTGGTTGGAAAGCCTTTTTTCTACTTCTTTCCTGCCTACTATGGTATCTGAGCCGGGGAAATATTTTTTCTTTTTCTTTTCCCTGGCGGGGTGGGACGAGGAAGAAATGGATGAGTGAAGGAGGGCTGGCGGAGGGGTGGTGGGAGGTGGGGACAGATCTCGGGTAGGGGAAGTGGGTGAGGCTCCTTGCTTTGGACAAGACAATTTCTGCAACTTCCTTTCGCGAAGCAGGGACGGATAGGGACCTCGCTTTGTCCATGTGCCATTTCGCCCAGCACGTTTTCCCACTTCCTCTTCCTCCTCTCTGGTCCTCTTCAGAGATGAAGAGCGAGGTGGAGGCATTTCCCCCATCTCCATCTCTGCATCGTGTCGTTGCTGCTTTTTAGGTTGTGGTTGTTTTTGTGGCTCTTGCTCTTTTTGTTGGTGTATATTTGGCTGCTTCTTTTATTGATTCTGTTGTCGTTTTTTTTATGTTGCTTTGGTGTCTTCTGTCTTTCTTGTTGCAGCGTTTACTGTAGTTGTTGTTGCTTTTGCACCTCCTCGCTCCTCTCCTGCGGTGGTAGTTGATGATATTTCGGAAGGTGAACGTCCCGCTGTTGGGGAGAGGGTGGGTTTGTCGCCTTCCTTCCCCTCTTCACCTTCGCCCAGACACCGCTAGGAGGGGGGGGGGGGCTTTTCAATTCCTGTTGCTGCTTCTGTTGTCATTGGTTGTGGTTGTGCTGCTACCTTCTTTCTGGGACACGCTTCTAACATGTGCTCGAGGGACTACACGTCAGACAAAAGGGTCGCTGGCCTTCTACAACGACGAGCATCCGTTTTTCACAGCACATTTGGGATCTCGCCAAATCACTGTCAAGTGAGGGTAACATGCAGAACAATGTCCGCAGTGGCGATGCCGGATTTACTAATGATAGAACAGACCTCGTCCACCTGTCTGTACTTGGCAAAAAACGGCCCCCGTCCGACCTACACTAATGTCCACCGGCCCACCATTTTATCCTCGTTTTATGAGTCCCCATGTATTCAGTCTGGTGCCTCACTGACTTTAGTATACTCCCGGCCAGTTTCTTAGCTTCTTGTTTGCTAGTCAGGAGAATGTACGCATTCGATCTCCTGGCTAGGACCTGTGGTGAAACGCTCAAAGTCTTTAGCGCCTCTTCCATGGTTTCCCCGCTGAACCCAATTAATTTCTGACTCTTCACGTCGGTGGTCAGCCGGGAGATTGTACGAGTATTCACGGCGTTCAACGCCTCTGTAATTGTGAGGAAGTCATTTCCTTTAATGAATTCCTCATGTTTGTTTTACAATTTGGTGTAGTAAGCCGCTCTTTCTTCGGCCTTTTTTTCCTTCTTTTGCTTTACTTCGCCGGGCACCGGCGGTGTTTCGTCCGCGTCACTCATTGGCAGCACTAAATTAGTGCTGCCAATATAATTCTTTTTTCTTTTCTTTTATAATTTCAAACTAAACAAAAACGGAGTCGAGGGTAGTCCAAAAAATAAATAAAAATAAATAAAACTTGAATTTGCCAAAAACAAGTCACACGCATAAAACACACACAAAAAAATAAAATAAATAAATAGATAAATAAAATAAGAAAAAAGAAAAAAGGTGGGGTCAGGGGAGCACCATTAAAACTAGGCTTACTGAAAATAAAACAACCATTCAAACGTCGAAAAACATTAAAGTGAGACGAAGTAAAAAATAATAGTCTTGCTTGCAAACTAAACTGTGGTGAGGGTAAAAAGATTGATTAAAAAATTAAAGAAAAATGGAGTTTGGCTTAAAGATTAAAATGCCTACAGGTGTAAAATTAAATAAAAATGAACAAAAAAATAAGACAGCAATTAAACTGAAAAATAGAAGAGAGAAAAGTAAAAAGAAAAATTAAATAGAACACTTAACATGAATTCAAGAGTCCGTATGCCAAAGAACTAACGCTGGACAAGCAATCATCATGCAGCCAGTGTCTGTAGTCGTATGGTGAGTACCTTATATACCAATGGGCGAATTGAGTTTGACAAATAAACCGAACTCGCCCCGGTAGGGAGGGTAAATCATCCAACCAAGATCTGAAATAGGTGTGAAAAAAGGCTCCACCTGGAAAGGTTTGCCAGTATGGCAAAAAAGTGCTCAATAACAAATGAAACTAGTGTCACGGTACAGGAGCTGAAGCCTTAAGCCCGAAAAAGGGCACAACATAACCGGACAACCAAATTCACGTTAGAGAATAAATCCAGGAAAGTATGAGCAGCCCTGAAAGAGTCTGCCCAAAAGTAGCCTACTGACAGAAAAGTGCTCACCTTACTACTACAGCCACTGGCTGCTTGAAGATTGCGTACAAGCACATGAAACTCATAGTATAAGCTACTGTCAACCTGGTTTTTAAATTAATATTGAAGCTCTGCCATTTGTTATGGCATTGAGCACTTTTGGGCAGACTCTTTAATAGCTGATCATTTTTTCCTGGATTTATATATATATATATATATATATATATATATAGTCAAACCTGTAGATTTGTCTGGCTCAATAGGTTTGACGGTCTGCTCTACGGTTGTATTGAGCTCTTTTTAGTTAGTTGTTTATTCGTGTCGGGTTTTTTTCTTTGGGCTTTGAACCTGTATCTGTGCGATTTTTTTGACAGACTTTCATGTTCTTGGCTCTTTCTTTTTTTAAAACCTTTTTTTCCTTCGTGATTGATTTGATTATTGGCAAATCAAAAATTCGAAGGTTTTCGAGACGAGTATAGTTAACTATATATATATATATATATATATATATATATATATATATATATATATAAAAAGAAAGAACAGTAAGATATATAATCCGGTGTTCTTATAGATATTTTATTTTACAAAATAGTGCTCAATGTAAATTTACAGAGCATTAATATTATAAATTAATTGATTCTAAATATGTTTTTTCCGCTACATAGTTCTAACCATGTTTCAAAAATGGAAGCTAAAAGCTCAGAATTTAATTTTGTAATTAAATTAAAGACATTAGTTCCATTTCATCCTCAAGCGAATTTTGGAGTAACTTTTAAAATTACTGGGTTTTAAAGACACAGCTAAAATCATAATTCACGTTTCCAAGGTTACAGATAAAACCACTTTCACTAGACTAGGGGTGTCTGCGCGTTCATTATGTCTATATTTAGATGTATCAGTTATTTGCTACTGTTCGGAGGGGGTAGGGATGTATTTTTCAATGAAATCTAACATCCGTTAAATGCATGTCCTCTGGATTTTTTAAAAAAAATTTTATTGTTAACGGCAAAAATCTTTACGGCATTTTTTCCCCCTATTTTTTATATTTAAAGATTTTGGGTGGGTGTTTAAGTTAGAATACGCTTTATTTAACTACGATTTGAAATTTTTTCACTTTTAATTTTTAATATACTATATTTGTTTTAAGAACAATTAAATGTATTAGAATCCCTTACAGTATGTAGAATTATTTTCACATCAAGTATAAGTATGTATGTTATGAGGTTACAATTTTTTTTTTAATTAAGTAAAATTTATGACCATCACGGCAAAAATAGCTACTTACTTTCACTGATTTAGTAAACTTTTATTTTTTATATAAACCTAGTGATATATTGTTTCTCATGTAAGTACAAAGGACATGGGTCATTCAAAAGCTTACTACATCTTCTAGTATTTCATATTAATTTCATTTTACTGTGGGTGTTTTATTGGATTCTTTTAAGTTCGTGTAGTACTAATAGGGAGGTCTTTAGGTTAGGAAACGTTTTATTTAATTACAATTTAAAAGAAGTTTAGGTTAGGATTCATTTTATTTAACTACAATTTTACTTACATCTTTAAAATATTTTCATTGTTAGTTTTAATAGACTATATTTCTTTTAGTAGAAGTAAATGTATTAGAATTACTTACAGTAAGTAAAATTATTTTCCACATCAAGTATATGTATATTACGATTTTAAAATTTTATATTTAAATATTATTTAAGTAAAATTTATGGCACTATCGGTAAAAATAGCTAATTCATTTCTCTGATTTAGTAAACTTTATTTATTTATTTTTTATATATAAACTTAGTAATATATAGTTTCGCATGTATGTACAAAGGACATGGGTCATTCATGGCCTACATTTTCAAGCCTTTCGTCATAATTTCATTTTTCAGTGGGTGTTTTATAGGATTCATTTAAGTGCCGGTAGTACTTTTTGAGAGGTGTTTAGGTTAGAATACGTTTTATTTAACTACAATTTTAAAAGATGTTTAGGCTAGAATTCGTTTTAACTACAATTTGAAATGCAACATTAAAATATTTTCACTGTTATTTCAATACCCTATTTTATAAGAAAAACCAGTAAATGTAATAGAATTACTTACAGTATATAAAATTATTTTTTCCTGTTTAATATAAGTATGTATATTACGTGATCGCACCTTTTTAAATTTACTTTTATTTTTAAACATTATTTAAGGGAAATTTTTGACAATGACGGCATAAAATAGCTATTTCATTTCTCTGATTCATTAAATTTTTATTTTTTATAAACTTAGTAATATATAGTTTCTCATGTATGCACAAAGGACATGGGTCATTTAATGACCTACATATTCTAGCTTTTCTTATTAACTTCCATTTTACTGTAGGTGTTTTATTTGATTCTTTTAGGTACCAGAAGTATTTCGATAGAGATGTTTGATTTTTATATTTATTTATCCTAAATGAACTTTGATGTTTGTTGAATCTTTATTTGAACTCATGGCTAGTGCAACCTATATATATATTTATGTTTTCCGGACTCTCAATCGAAGAGATATTGCATTGGTATACTAATGATTCAGTGCGACATTTATTTTGTAGAGGGCAACTATGAGGGTTTCCACAGTTACATAATTTTTGTTTATTTTCATCAGTTTTTATTTTTATTCTTCCATTCTCTAATTTTTTTTGGTTTTGGTATAAGTGTTTATTTAAGATATTAGCATTATGGTTCTTAATAATTTTTTCTAAGTTTTCCGTACAGCTGTAACTCAATTTTAGTGTGTTTTTATTGAAAATAGTACTTAGTTTACTTACACTAGGAAAATGCTTGACTATTAATGCGAGGAATTTTTGTCCTAATTTGTTCTTTACCATTTGGTTGTATGGGGGCGTATACCAAATTATTTTTCTACTTTTGTTTTTTCTATGCTTACCATTTTCATTTTTTATATAAGTTAGTTTTGGGTTTTTGTAGCCACTCTCTTTTAGAGCCTTATTATAGGAATTGATATGCATTGCTTGGAATAAAATTATATATATATATATATATATATATATATATAAATAATTTTATTCCAAGCAATGCACTAAAACCACTAAGACGCAGGAGCTTGCCTAGTGTAAAAGAATATAAGAAAAAGAAAACATTAAGGAGGGGAAACAAAATATGAACAGAAGAAAATGATTGGCATTGCCTTAACAATTTTGAAGATCAAAGTTGACTGGGAAACACTAAGCCAGAAGGAAGATCCACAAACAAGAAGAGCAAGAAAAGAAACTATTAACATAGAACCTACGGTTACATCTGCTGCCATTTCAACTGTAAATTGATGAGACCCTGACACCAATAGATTACTGCGATTAAATCCATGAAGTCTACGTACCACAGAGGAAACTTTATCAGAACAATTACCACTGAATATATTTATAGAAAAGGCACAATGAAGCTAGATTACGGCGGTAGGAAAAAAAAAAACGACATGCCAGGTCAGGACTAATGATATTGCAGATTGTTTTGTGGAATTTATCAAGAATATATAGCATGGGTAGCAGTCTATATGTGACAGCAATATTCAAAGCTTGAACGAATGGTAGACTTATTGATATGTAAGATATATAAATTGTTTAGTACGACAGAGTTAACCAAGTTTCTTAGCAGCAGAGCTAGCGATGGATTCAATATATTCTTTCCCCTTCATGTCAGCCGAGGATCTTAGCCAGGGAACGTGCAATGAGTCATTCTTCTGCGGGTTGGCATTATCCATACTCTCAAATGATTAATAAAGAGAAGATTCGTTTGAGGGTGTTAAAATTAACATGTATTCCGTGTCCCGGTTCACAACATATTGAAATATGTAAGAAAACTATCAATGAAATGTGGTAAGGAATTGTGGCCGAGGGTGACATTTTTTTTGCCCATAATATTGGATCCAATGATTAAATGTCTGATTCTGTTCTATGCGATTCTGAAGGCAATGCGTATGGCATTATCTTTGATCGGAATATTAGATCCAATGTCGAAATGTCTGATTCTCTTCCAAGCGATGCTGAAAGCCAAAAGTATGGTATTACCTTTGATTTGAATATTGGTTTTTGTTTTCCATTTACTGTATTTTTTAGCGTGATTTTTTCTTTCTCTTGTGTTTTGAACAATATCTACTGATTTTTAAATTGTTAGATTAAATTTTTATTCAATAAAAGTATTTGAAATATGCTTGTAGAATTTTTATTTTCAAAACTTTATCTTCAAATTATACACTTGTACCTGTTACATTTGAAAAAATACGGTATATGTTCTGACAGTATTTTTAAAAACAAATTTTGTAGTAACCTCGGAACATTGTAATTGGAAGAGACCCGCCTACTTCTCGTTGATGTTTGAAATCATGTGGAAATACACTAAAGAAGGAATATGCGAGTAAGTCTTTAAAATTACTTATCCATGACTATTAAGTGCATGCAGTTATCATTCAGTTTAAAATCAATTTTGAACAACGTTGAATCTTAATATTAATATTGGGTTGGAACACAAGTTCGTAGAGTTTTTTCAGTGACTTTCAAAGATATTTAAATATTGGTGCATAGACTTATCCAACGGCAATATAAGACATTTTATTCCCTTAAATTTCGTCATCTTTCCGGAAGCTTCATGACACCATCCTCCTAAAATTAGTCATCTTTCTGGGTGATGATCTTGTCTGAGTGGTGTTTATATGTTTTCCGAGATTTCGAATGGATCAAAATAATTGATAATCCAAAGATACAATGTCAGGTTAGTAAGGCATTTTAAGGACTTTTATTAGCAGATTATTATCATTTTCAAAACGTTCTTACAATCTAAAATATTTTATGAGTTTAAATTACCTGCAAAAGGTTGATAAACCATAAAAAACAAAGAAATCTTCATCATGAACGAATTTTTGCCTGGTTTGCAGAGAGATATGGAGTCTGGCGTTGTCTTGATGGAAGACGCCACCTTTACCGATTGGTCAGGTTCAGACGCTTTTCATGGATTGATGCTTGCCAATTGGTCCAATTTGGAAGAGAATTTCTTTTTCTTTGGCAATTTTGGATTATTGTTTGACATTAAAATAAAAATGTTGTTGTGGGCATCACTGCAGATTCTTTCAAATCCGTTATTTCATTGTTTGTGAAAAATACACATGAAGTTTCCATGAAAATCTGCGTTATTACAGCTTTATTTGTAATTATGGAAGTTGGGGGACACAACACTGTATTTTTAACGTATTAAACAGTTTATAGTAGTAGTATAACATGCAACCTCACAAATAAACAAAAACAAGTTCTAGAAGCTTCCAGAAAGTCATAGTGCTACTATACTTATATACTAATTTAGAAATTACATTTTTCGTCTATTTTATATAGAATAATGTCACAATCATTATAGGACATAGATGCTGTAAAATAATGAAATAAGAATGGATATTAGGAAGCTTTCGTAAACACAACTTTTGTCCCATAATAGTTGGTATATTTTTGTATATTTTATATAGAATAATGTCACAATCATTACAGGACATAGATGCTATAAAGTCATGAAGAAAATGACAACATTTCTTGTGGATCTAACGAAAAATTTCAGTGTAAAAACCTTTCGGTCATGTAAAAAGATTTGAAAGTGTCATTCATCATTTAGGAGGGGAAACTTGTTAAATAATTCTAAAATTAATTGTTTATTTCTCCTTTTTTTATAGTTCCATGAAAAGTTTTAATCAAAAAATCGAAAGCAGCCAATGTTTCAGCCCAGAGGAGAAGCTTATATTCAACTGTCTCAATGAATCATGTGGTAATGAAAGCACATTTTATTTTCAATTAGCATACTACCCATCAATAACAACGGGATAAAATTGTCATAATAACTTTGCTCTCCTATTTAATATCAGTGTGTATGTTCGCTCAAACTATGATTAAAATGTTGCCCTTCGGCATCTATATTTGCGGCCTGTTTCTTTACTGGGTCTTCGAACTGGGATCAAAGTGTAGTAACTGTTCTGTCTTCCACTGCTAGGAAAGTCTTGTCCTGGGAATTCCAACCCTACTGCAGCACATTCCCCATTGTATTAAAAAGGAATGTTAGAATAGAGCCGCCAGCGTGACACTGGTCTTTGTGACTGGGTAGTTTTTATCCACGGCCTATATGTATCCAAATATGTACCCGAATAAACACCTTACATTAACGCTGATGGGGGAGTAAATAATAAGTGTAGTATTTGTTCTCCCCTTTAAACTATGAAGCTCCGATGGGTACCAATCCTGCAGCACCACCTCCCTCATCGCTAAAGTGAGAATGTTCGTGAATGTTGACGCCAGGGTGAAAGTGGTTTGGGGGACCGGTTAATTTTTGGTGTATGTACGCGTATGAGCATCCCACATTAAAACCGATCATTTACCACATCGTACCACGACACAGAGGTGGGTAAATACCGCCTTCGGGGTCTGGGGTCACCGTCAATTAATAGTTCTTTATCGATATAGGGTTTCTGCCTTCAGGTGGTTCAGTGTAAAGCAGTAAATGAAGCCTAGTTCCTAGTTTTCTAATCCTGCAGTGGCACTTCCCACATTATACTAGTGGCTCATTTGTACGCTTAGGGGACATTTCACGTGAAATTGACCGCCTCTCAGATTTCTATTACTTTTGAGGTGGCGGTAAATAGCAATAACATTTTAGTGCTCGGATTTTGAGCCGGGGTCAAAGTGTTCTACTTGGTCCATTCACTTTAGATGTTATCGTGCTACCCTCTTCATCAGGAAAAAGCCTGGTGTTGGTGGGTGGCGAAAGGTTTAATCGTTGATAACATGGCCATGTAGTAGATAGTCCTGAAAGTAATTTCATCTGAAAGACTCTTTCCTGCCTCTCATCAGGCATGGCTGATGCTAATACCCATGAGAATGATTCGTTGCGTCTTCTCGGGCTAATGTTCTCGACTGACATGAAGTAGAAAGACTATACGGAATCCATTGCTAGGTCAGCTGCCAAGAAAGTTGCTTCACTGTGTCTTATTAGACATTTTTTCTACCATGAATCGATCTTACATATTTATAAGTCCACTATTTGTCCATGCTTAGAATATTGTCGCTTTTCCTTATTAGTAATGCTTCCTTTATTTTTAGCCTTTTTTACATGTGGATGAGGCTATTTGAATTTCTATATGTTGCCGATGGAACCAACACAAAAAAAGCAACAACTATGAACACAGCCACAATGTGCTGACATTCTGGGCATATAAAAACATTCTCATGAATCTAGGTTCATACATAAAAAGCCACACATTCAGTTAAAAAACAAAAATAAAAATCCTCCTTGATAATGGCCAAAAGAATAGCAGAAAAGCACTCGAATATACAGAGTATTCAGACAATTTTGACATTATGTTCAGAAAAAAATTATACGAACATAAGAAAAATTAAATAAAAACTTAATCTTAGTACCTTGTCAGTGGTCTTTAATGAAACTCATATATATATATATATATATATATATATATATATATATATATATATATATATATATATATATATATATATGGTACGATGGATAAATTATCGTGTAGATTTCATTTTAACAGATATATTTACTAAAATTACACAAAAATATCTTGAAATACTAAAGAGTAAATTTGTGCAATAAAATCGCCATTGACCTCGAGAAGACTTCTGAATTTTCTGCAAATCTTCTGGACGGTATCCTTGTTTAAGTTAGTGAATTCTGCCATCATTCTTGCCTTCAGTTCATTGTTAGCGTTACAAGGAGTTTTATTGGTCTCAAGGGGAGTTAGTTGGCCAGTTGTAATGGGTGATGTGGTCGTAGAAATTGTCTGACAGCCATGATTGGGTTCTCTTGCTTGTGTTGCATGGTGCAGAGTCCTGTTGCCAGACTGTTGTGGTACGATCCACCTAATTTACATAGTGGAGTACCGACCATATAAATATGGGTTGGTAACGGGAAGACGATGGAGGAAGTAAGAAGAGATCCAATCCAGAGACTCTGCCCGACTGCGATTAAGTCAACCCATTCTACAGGAACAGTCTTCCCAAGAATATACCAAAAACTAACAGTAAATATTGTGTACCTTTTCCTTGTTTCAATACATTTTGTTTACGTACATTTTGTGTTGTATTATTATTATTCCATGCTTATCCAAGCTTCAACACAGACATACGATCTTCCAGCAGCCACCCTCTTGACTCAGGGCAGCACTACTTACTTAAGGCACGTGATGTAGATCTGTGTGTTAGATCTGAGGGGATCATCAACAAATTCGGGAGTTCTTTTCTTATCAGAACGAGCTGCTGTGCCTTCGTAATCGCCATTAGACTCATCCAACTCTTTCTGAATCCTCTTCACTGTCCTCAGATTGACACCCAAACACTCTGAAATGTTCGTATTGGAGCTTCCGGTGCAAATGCCAAGTAGTACAGAATCTTGTTTCCAAATTTCTGGCGTCAAGGTGTTCCTTTTCTTACAGACGGACGATGCCCAACTGACCCTATCATATTATGTAGTTGGAAAAATCAAAAACAAGCAATGTGCATACGTGAAAGAAATTAACAATATAAAATGGTGATAATTTACCCATCGCACACACACACACACACACTCTCTCTCTCTCTCTCTCTATATATATATATATATATATATATATATATATTTATATATATATATATATACCTGTGTGTGTGTTCGTGTTTTGAAGTTACTTATTTTGAAGACGTTGAAATATTATACCTGTTGTATGCTATATATGTTATATCTTGCGACTAAGAAATTCCCTACAGGTATCATGTGGTTAAAAACAGAAGAAAGAGAAAGAAAGATTTTGTTTTCTTTCTTTTTATACTGCTTTATTTAACGACACCTAGCAGGCGTTAAGAAAAGTCTCCTGCTAGACAATCTCGGTTAATTCTATAATACTCTTTTAGTTCGATTGCGTCTTATACAAAGAAAATATATCATTTTAATATACTAGTTGATGGTTACTATATTCAAACATACTTTTCTTTTTTTTGTTTAATCTTCAGTTTCAGAGTGCAATTTGTATGAGGTTGTAAAGAATGGAAAATTCATGGCTGTTCAAGTGTCTTTAAACGCAGGAACGAACAAGGCATGCGCGTAAGTTACTTCCGTTTTATTTTGTTTTAAAAGAGGATGTATTACTCTTCGTTTTATGTGCATGTGCAAGTTTTGTAGTGTATAGCGGACCGGAATGAGAAATCAGAGAGCCATGTTGGAATTCCTGTTGGGAAAGGTTTGAACCTATCTCTTCTCCCCCAGCTATGAGGTAAACAGTAAGACTTGTATTTGGAAAGTAAGCATTGTTACCGTTAAAAAATTGTTAATGCAATATTCACTGGCAAAAGAAAGAAAGAATCATTTTTAGAATCCAAAATAGTTTTCGGTTTTAAATATCGCACGCACAAAGGGTTGATAAGCCGTAAAATCCCTTATTTTATAATATAAAATATGGATGTGTTTGCAGTTTACTATGCATAACAGTGTTCTGGTAATATGTTACGATTATGGAGCACCGGTGTGGATCTAACTCACTATTTCTTTCTGAGCCAATTTTACTATTTACGATTTATCTTGCCATTGTTTCTGCATCTGTTCGGTTGCATTTGTCTTTTCTCTCTTTTCTAAGTATTTTGCAGCTTCAGCCGGTGTATTGTGCTTTACTTGTATTTCTGCACCCATTTGAAACTCCATTTTGTACTTGTTGGCTTCCTTTATTACGGAGTAAAGACGCTTACTACTTTCATGTTCTTTGACACATACCTTCATCCAGCTTTCTGTAGTTTCCAAGTATCTTTGGAGGTCAATTGTTGTAGTTTTGTTAGACAGTTCTAGTTGAATTAATCCTCTGCCTCCTTCGGATCTGGGCACATAGAGACGATCAACATTAGTTTTGGGATTATGCATGCGGTAGCAAGTGAGAAGCTTTCTCGTTTTGGCATCCATTCGCTTAATATCAGCTATAGTCCAATTAAGGATGTTAAAGCTGTATTGCACCACAGGGACATCCAAGGCGTTTAGGGCTGATATTCTGTTTTTTGAGTTTAGCTCGGTATTTAGTACCAGACGTACACGCCTGTAGTACTCCTTTCTTACCTTCTCCTTCATTTGGGGGTGTTGTATGACATCTCCTTCGCTAATTCCTAGGTACTTATAGGTTTCATTTTGTTCCAGTTCCCTAATCTTTGTGACAAAGTTTAAATCTATTGAGGGTGTTTCTATAATTCTCCCTTTCTTGAATGTTACTTTTGCACATTTATCTATTTCGAAGTATATACCTATGTCGCCATTGAAACATTTTACAATATTGAGGAGGCCCTTCACCTCATTGTCTTTTTTTGGCAAAGAGTTTGAAATCATCCACGTAGAGTAGGTGATTGAATTTATTTTGTCTAGTTTGTAACCATAGCTATTGTTGTTTAGTTCATGCGAAGGGGATTAAGGACAAACAAAACAGAAGGGGTGAGAGGGAGTCTCCTTGAAAGATTCCGTGTCGGATATTCAGACGGTTGGAGATGGCAGTGCCTCTGATGTGATTTAGGTATAGTGTGGCGTTCCACATTCCCATGCTGTGCTTAAGGAAATTTACTACCACAGGGGAAACTTTGTATATTTCCAGAGTCTTAAGGATCCAAGAGTGTGGTACACTATCAAAGGCTTTACGATAATCAATCCACGCTGCACTAAAATTTCTACAACGTCTCCTGCAATTTTCCAGGATCATTTTGTTTATCAGAAGTTGATCTTTGCGGCCATATGAACCTCACCTGCATCCCTTCTGTTACAGTGGAAGAATGTTGTTTGCTTCGAAGAAAGAGTAAGTTCGGTTCGTCAGGACAGACGTGATGGACAGACATGTTATTGGCCTATAATTTTTCGAATCATCTGATCTGTTTTACTCATTTTTGGCATGAGATATGTAATACCTTCAGTGATCCAATCCAGGATTTTATTTGGATTATTTACAAGTGTTGATAGAGATTTTGCAAGGATTTTATGGATTGATGATAGATGATAGATCCAGAAATTGGGCACCTTGTCATTTCTTGATGATTTCTATTTTGGGGATTTCGTTAGAGCTTACCTAACATTATCTGTGGTTATATTTTCCAACTCTTGCAAAGGTGTATCCAGCATTCGTTTTACTTCACGTTAGATCCATTCTGCCTTTAGGTTATATTCCTTTGGGTTGTTGTAAATATTCTCCCAAAATGTCTGCATATTGTCAATAGATGTTATTTTTATTATTATTTATTTATTCTTTAGGAGATTTGAGGAGATGGAAGATCTTTTAGCGAAACATAATTGTACTCATCTTCATGAACTTTTACGACAATTGCTGCATTACTGTTGTAAGTATGGCATGAAACCGTTTCATATTGAGCACTCATATTTGGTATAGACATCTATTAAATCCAAGGAAAGTTTTAACATAAAAAAATTATTCGTAATGAGAAAAGTGCCATTTACTTTTCTTTTATACATATTTTTCGTTAATAGTAACAATTACCGTTTGTAACCGATCAGTGTAAGACTATAATTTCACTTTTGTTATTAACGCTCAGACAAGAAAAATATGTACTTTGAAAATAGCACTTTTAGTGAAAATTTTTTCCGTAAAATATTTTTTCTTATAGTATATTTTATTTGATATTTACAGGGATAAATGAAAAAAATTGCTTTTTCAATTCTTTACACAGTTAATGTAAATATAAACACCGTCCATCAAGCGTATAATGAAAATAGCAAATATTTACTTGCAACAAAGAACGTTAAATAGACATTTCTTAATTATATATTTCATTTGTTTCACATTTGCTATAAAAAGTTATATGGGGCTACTTCTTAGATTCTCCGCGGCATCCGTCGGTCTTGAGGGACTATGGATAAGAAGCCAAAGGGTTATGCCTCAGCTGCTGATAGCGGCGCCGCATGTCCTCTGCAGGGCACGGACCTTGGAAGGGTTTTTATAAGAGATCGGCAGTTACCAATGCAGTACGTCTCCCCTCTCCACGTCACTGATGTTGACGAAGGGAAAAATAGAGTCCAATACAGCTTGGCACTGGCGTCGCCGCAGGAATTGCCAGAACGAAATTGAACATTACATCGGACTGTCTTAGGGACTCCGGTTCTGAATTTGTTTACTCCCGAAGTCTCTCATGATTGGGTGTGGCTGAAAGGTAGTGGAGGTTTAAAATTTCCCTTCCCTTTTCTTAGGAGTAATAAATTGTTCTATATGGAGCTGAATACCAGTTCCAAGGACAGAGAAAGTTCTAATAGAACTTCTGAAATCAAAGTATACAAATACATCTGGCAGAGGAAGATTCGGACGAGCACCAGAGCTCTTAACCTCTCTACTGACGCAACCGTACCACCCGTTTCGCCCGTTTTCTTGTCTTATAATAAAACTCAAAGACAGACGTTCTATCACTATCAGGATTCGACACCAGAAGATTCAAACCCTACTCCAACTCAACTTAGTTCAGGTCGTCAAATTCTGATCGGTGAGGTAGGGGTTGTAATTTTCGTCTACCTTACGTATTCACTAAAAAGATTAGAGAAATAAATAATATTAATATATTTTAGGGGAAAGAAATACAACAAAGTGGAAAAAGGTTTTCGTATGACGGGTTTCATTTTTTAGGACTTCATTGGATTAAGTTTATGCTTACGTTGATGCGACTACACCTGCGCACGAACGAAAAAGAGACGCTAGGAAATTTAAATTTCAAAATATTTATTTAATATGCGTTTTGGGCATATAATCTAGCCTATTTTATTTAGATTATATTTCTTTTTGTTTATGTTTCTATCACTTTTGTTATTAAATTTCCCACATTGTGATAATAGAAGATCTGTCAAGAATGGTGAAACTTTGCAAGAAACTGGACGCAAATTTACTGTAGATGATCTAGCAACGAAAAAACTTTCTAAACATTTTCGTGTTAGTAAATTGTTTTCGCTTTTAATTAAAGTAGCATTTAAAAAAAAAATGCTGTCAATTTCGTTACAGTGAGCAACTAATGCATTTTATGTCTTGTTTTGTAAATGATCCCTTTTGTGTCCATATAATATTTATATAAATTTGTTGAGGTTCCTCCGATGTATTCCTTGCAGCAATTATTACAAGTAATAGAGTAAATTCCCCCTTCAAGTTTTAGTTTATTATTTTCTGTTGAATTTGATTGTCTTTTATTGTTTAGATGTAGTTGCGACAAATTTTATGTTGAGTTCAGATAAATTCTTTTCAGTTGTCGTTGTAATAAAGTTGATGAGTAGAGCAATATATTTTGATTCGTTAGTAATATATATATATATATATATATATATATATATATATATATATATATATATATATATATATATATATATAAGGCTAATGCTGAATTCATTATGCAACAGTAGAGCCTGGTTTGTTCTTCTGGTGTAAGTTGGGAATGCGAAAGTGTGAGCCAAGTAGTTATGTTTTAGACAACGTAAGCAATTCAAATAGTTTTCATGTTAAACAGTAAATCAAGACTGAAAATTGTTGCTAATAATTAAATTTCATCTTCATTATTCAAAACGTTTAAAGTTAAATCAATAATTGTATTTTTCTGTTGTTCAATAAATTCTAGTCTTTATTTTATTTTTAGGTGATGCAGTCGAAAAACACATTGGCATGTCAGTTAATATCAGCGCCAAGGCTAACTGAAATGGTATGCTAAACTTGACTATAATCCGATGAGCTTTTGAATAAATATATAAAGTTCTACTTCTTGTTGATCGTTATTTATTAAAAAATATTACGAGCAACAATATTTGTCATCATCATCAATCGTCATCAGTCCCATGACCGATTATGGTCGTAGGGTCGTAGCGCAGCTGAGCACCTGGCTTTTTCCGGAAATGTATTCCTTCATGCGCTGTGTGTTATGAGAAAGAAGACTTAGCGGGATCCATCTCGTTCTAGGTCTAACCACAGCCGATGTCTTCCATCCTGAAAGCTCGCCTTGGTCACGGATTCTGTCAAGGAGTCACTCGAGGTAGAGGGTTACAGAGTAAGAGGCACAGTTTATGTGGGGAAGATAATGGTTAAATTGAACAGGTTAAAATTGTAGTGATCGGGAAAGCATCCTCTTGGGAGTCGGTTCCACAGGGCAGTGGTTTTGGGAAGAAGCTGCTCGAGTGGAACTTACTTCTCATCAATGGTTTACGAAGCGAATGAGGGTGCGACGCTACAATGACGCAGATATCATGACAGGTCCTAGCCGTGAAGGTTAGGAAATGCAGTTCGTTTGAGTACTCTTCATGAAATCTGCGATAGAGCAGTGAGAGGCTTGTGAGAGAGAGGTGTTACAGAGTGGAAAATAATTTGTCACCCACAAGGACACGGTGACTGGAAAATGATTACTTGTCAGCTTCTGTTTAAATATGACAGCAATACTCCGTTTTAGACATGATCTAGCTCTTGTAAATGTAGAGAACATCACGCGGAGTAAGGTACTTACTAGAATTGTACAGGGGAATCGATCATTTTCCTTGCATCTTTAGCTATGGATTTTATGTAGGAAGTTCCACTTGAGATCTAGCTTGATTTTAAGGTTCATGCTACGGGTCTCCCTAAGGGAACAGCCATTCGTCGTGACTGGTGTTTGTTCGAGGTCCGATCGTCGATGATGGAATATAACTAGTTTGGTTTACGAGGCATTGAATAGAACCAGCCATTTCTCCTACTGAGATGTTAGAGTTAGATCGGAGGAGATATCATCTACCAATTCCTGGTCTTCGAAGATTTTGGAAATACACGCGTATATGCATGTATCATCAGGCATAGATATTCGCAAATTTGCTAAATTAATGCACAGATTTAAAAACCTATAATTATTTTTATTGAAACAAATAGATAACTTGCCAATATTTCAAGGCAGAAAGATTGTGTTTCAGTATGACTGTCAGCACTCAGTATTGACCTCAGTATCCATTATACATATATATATATATATATATATATATATATATATATATATATATATATATATATATATATATATGAATAGTGGTACTCGCTTGGAAAAACTTAGGTAGTTCAGCTTGTGGTTGAACAAACCTGTACCCAAGGAAAAATGAGAATAAAAAAAAGAAAGAACTAAGAACATAAAATTGAGGCGAAAATAATCGTCCAGAATTCAAGGTCAGAATCAAAGAAAAAAAAACTTCCCATCGAATAAAAGTAACTAAGTAAAGTGCTCAATACACGAAGTAAAGCAAACCTAATATAAACCTAATGAATCAGGTAAACCTACCGAGGTTTCACCTAAACGGATCGTCAGGGTCAAACTATATATATATATATATATATATATATATATATATATATATATATATTACCTTCACCTGGTTTCTTTTCGTTTGTCTCTAGCTTTCTTTCCTTCTCACCTACTCCATGATGGTCAGGTATACAAAGAAACTTAATTATTGTATAGTTGCTGAGAGACACTAAATTTACTTCAAATTTAATCGCCACACTTGCGATAGGTAGACTTGAAGCGACATGTTACATAAAGGAAGAAACATTTTAGTAGGACATTAGGCAAGCGGTGGAGTAATGGATAGCGGTTCTGATTCGAATTCCAGTTAAATCCATTACATTCACTTACGTGCTAAAATCTATGAATCCTCTTCTTCTCCCCCAGCTATGGGTAAAAAGGACAGACAGGGTCCTATAGCCTTGGATAACAACTGGTCTACCACAGAAATAAATGGCAACCTACTGCTGGAAAAAATCTGCCTCGTCAGTCATGTATCGAAAGATACATGATTGCCGAAGCGCATATCATATATGACACATAATAGAGGACGTTAAAAATAATCATATATTTAAAATTCTTGTTATCAAATATGAATTTAATCGAAAAAAAAGGACATGGCAATATTCTTTATAAGTTTTACCCGTAAAGCTGTTCAAGAAATCGAAGTCTGTTTCCTAATGGTGGCCTTTGAATATTTTTGTAGCTGTGAATTTAGAAGTTTAGAATGAAAAAGAAAAATAATAAAAGCATAAATATATGATACGATGTATTAAGTGGTATAATGTGCCAGTCTAAATTGTCAGTTTTCAATGTTTTCTGTTAAAGATATAAACTAGAGCTTCTAATAAACATCTGTGTGGCGTCTCTGTGGATGTTGTGACAACATTCTTTAAAATTTAAAACTTCATTTTTCGTCAAGGTGGTTTGATTAATGGTTCTTTCTGACAAACTTGTCAAATATAAACAAATTAATTTTCTAAAGACGACAAAATGTTTTTACATGTATTTTATTTTTATTTTATCATTCGAACTCACAAAAAAACAAACAAACAAAAAAGAAAACATTTATTAATCGACTACATAGTTTCCGTTGTTTTTAACAACTCCCTTCCGTCGTTCTATAAGGTTGTTGGTGCCATTTTCGTAAAAGAAAACTCGTGTTTGTTTTGGAAGACGGTTGTGACGTAATTTTAGACTGACAATACAAAGTCAAAATCTCTGTCATTCAAATTGTTCTGCAGAGACTGGAATAAACGAAAATCAGAATTAGCCAAATCAGGAGAATACGATGCTGCAGGGTGCTGCAGAGTTTCCCATTTCCATTCCTTAAGTTTCTGCAATATTTACATTATTCGGACGATTGTCCTCATCTTCGTCGCCATATTTATTACCAAGTTTCGGCCGTTGTATGTTTTGGCCTTCTTCAGGTGGTTGGAATGTCGAACTGAACCCTTTATTTCGCTCACTGGAGTAGACTGTTCTAGTTCCACGTGCCATGTTTAATGGATGTCAGTTATCAGTTATCTCATATTAATTCCCCTTTGAAAGTTCTCCACTCCCTTAACCGGATATTGAACTCAATACTATTGAACCCGGCTTAACCAGGGTTGTTGAGGTTACATGGTCTCTCCCCTTATTATTTACTTTCATATAGCCCTTGCCAGAAGAGGCAGGGCCTACAAGGCAGCAGGCTTGTTTGAATTAAGTGTTTCATTCTCCTAGACTGGGTGGCATAAGGACCCTATATATATATATATATAAATATAAAAGTGAACATAAGTCAACACTTAGAGGCGACAGCATATGTGGCCTGGCGATTGCATATAGCATGAAACAGACTGTCGCCTCTAAGTGTTGACTTCTATGTTCACTTTTATATTTCCCACACGCTCTATCTCTGATATTGAGCACTTTATCCCATGAATATAGCACACCTTAAGACTATATTTCTTTATATATATATATATATATATATATATATATATATATATATATATATACACACATATATACACATATTGGATTATATATATATATATATATATATATATATATACACATACACAGATATTTTTCAATTGTTTCATTCTCCTAGACTGGTTGGCATAAGGACCCTACACACACACACACACACACACACACACACACATTGGACCCAGTATGTGGTGCGATTTTACCCATAGCTAGGTAAGAAGAGATGAATTCATATTTCTCTCAAGGGCATTATCACGTAAGTCAATTCAATGAACTCGAATGGAATTCGAACTCGGCTCTCCAATTTTTCAATCGAAATCGCTAACCATTACTCCACTGTGCTTTCAGCATTAATTCATTATGATCTCAAAAAATTCTTACAGTCTAAAATATGTTTTGGCTTTAAATAACCTGAAAAAGTTTGATTAGTCGTAGAAAACGAATCAATCAATGAAATTCGGATTAGCTATACAAGCCTGTCTTTCAGATTTATTTCCATCTGCTGGAATATAAATATATAGAAACTACTGCAGCCAAAATGTGAGAAATCAATTTATACATTAATTGTAATATAGAATTGATCCCCCTTTTCTATCCACATTATAATTTCTTGTTTGTTTATAAAATTCTGATTAGGTATGAATTCACCTCTTCTGCTTCTAGTTATGAGTTAATTAGTAAAAATTGTATCATTCTTTTCAGTCTAAAAGTATTTTCTGGCTTTAAATAACCTGCAAATGGTTGATAAGCCGTAGAAAATGAATCAATCAATGAGAAATTGTTCTTGATTGCGATCAATGAAAACAACCGAAACTAATAAACTCAGATGTTGAGAAAAATGGCTTGAAAAGCGAATTCAGTGAAATGAAAATGACTAAAAACAACTCAAGATGAAAACATTTTACGCTCTGTTTGTTAATTGCCTCGACTATTGTTCATTCTGATTTGAATAATGATTGAAACCAACTGGAAACCATAATCTGTCTAAATAAATTAACCAAAAGATATTAATGGAAAACATTCAATTGGTATCATGTTCATTCTCCTGATATATCAAAACTGATCTCATTTAACCATCAAAGGGACACTTTTCTGTCTGTCTTGAAGTGGAGCGACTACAGAAAATCAATTGCTGCATCTATTGCAAGGAAATTTGTTTCACTGTGTCGTGCCAGAAAAATTCATCCGTGCATTGAATACTGCTGCAATATCTGATCAGGTGTTCCCCCTATTCATCTCGAGATTCTGACAAAATCCAAAGAAGGATTTAAAATATAATAGATCCTGACTTGGCATTTCAACTTAAGTCACTTTTCTCACTGACGTGGCGTGGCTTTTCTCTGTCTTTTGTATGAATATTTTCATGGCAACTTCTCTGACGACAATCTTTTTATCCCCTAATTCCTCGATTACATAAATTTAAGCGTGCTACTAAATTGGCATTTAGGTCCCATCCTTTTATTGCTAACAGTTCATTTACAATTCGATCATGACATTCATAAAGATTTCCCTTACTTCCTGCACAAGTGTTTGACATACATCCTCTTCCGTTTCTTCAGGTAACTTTTCCTTTCTTATAATCTGCTTTTCTACTAGAATTTTCATTTCCTTGCACTTTGTTTTAATTTGATTAACAGATTCAGGCATCTGTCTGTCCCTGTTTTGGTTAAAGAAAATTTTGGTCGCATTCATGAGGGTTACAAACACATCCAAACCAATACCAAGTTCTTGAAGTTTCTTTTGGATGAGATTTATTTGTCCCAGAATTTCTTCCCAGTAAATCAAATGAAGTAGAAGTTTTCAATTGAAAGCAAAATGATTTGTGCATTTCCTCTCGTTTGAGGATTTTCTGAATCTGAGGTTAATGAATCGAGTGCCTGAATCACTCCTTGAAATCCGGTTTTCACCGCACAAATAGTTTCATAACGTGGACACCAACGGGTGGTTATCAAACGCTTCATCATGTCCTTCACATGCGAATATAAAACTTCCCACCGGTGATTGGAAGAGGAGAAAAAGTATAGAGTCTCTCAATCACTCCGAAATATGTAACAAAATTCAGACCATGATTAGAACATGGCACAAATTTAGCTTTCCCATTTATATTTCGTAGAAGACATTGAACACCACCATGAACTCCAGCCATACTAGCCGCATTGTCAAATCTTATCCCTCTACATTTTTTGAAATCAAGTTTCTCTTTCTCCAGTCGATCCAAAATCATCTTCTTGATATCATCTTCTCATGCTCAGTGATATAACCAAGAAATGATTCCCGCACCGCCACTTCTTTGTCTTCAACAACAACATATCGACAAATGAAACTCATCTTATCAGTATGAGAAATGTCCATTGTGCTGTCTAGTATGATCGCAAAATAATTGGCTTTTAGAATTCGATCCAATATATTTTCCTTTATTTGGTTTCCCTTAGATATGACTGAATTCATTTTGGATTTTTGGTGACAGGTACCGTCGGTTATCATTTACTTCTTTCAAGTAAAGCTTTCCAAGAACAGGATCATACTTGACCATAAGTTCAACAAGTTCTATAAAGTGACCTTTATTGGAAATATATACATCTTCTCGATGACCTTTAGAAGACAGGTTCTATTTCGTTAGAAACTTCACAACATCAAGTAACCGTGTTAAAACCAAATCTGTCTTTCATAGTTTGTTCTTGTAATTTAGTGTCAAGAGTTTTACCTTTATTAAGGGTCATTTCCAACATCTTCCATTCCTTGAATGATCTTTGGTGGTCAGGCGAATTTTCATGTTCAGGCATTTTTAAATTAAGCTTCCAGAACTTTTGAAATCCTGGATTTCTTGCTAGACTTGATTTGCGTTGCTCTGTTTTTAGCAACAACAGACAGCAGAAACAATAAAGAGATTTAGTCGTCTTTGAGTACAGAAACAATGATCTCAAAACATTCTCTCCATTCTCCATAGTTTTGTAAAACCAGTGTTGTAGCATTATCCTCGGACTATTTTTCCCCGGTCTTACAGTCGGTTCAACTAGAAGAATTTAGAAAACGCTATCGTATTCATATTTGTAATTTTCAGTTGACAATATAAATACAGTAGCGTTTTCTAATTTCTTCTAGCTGCTAAGGACATTTTGTTTGTTGTTAATAGTTATTTGTTTTCAATAAATTTCATTTCGGTTTTGCCTTGAAAAATTCCACATTGGACGAAACGCGTCGGCTGATAATACGGTTTTCCTATTGTCTTTTAACTTTATGCATATATTTGTGTATTTAAGTAGCAAATACTCATTTAGGAATGTCTGACTGAATAAATTACAAACGTTATGTATGTTTATTTTTATCATATGATAAAAATAAGCAGACATAACGTTTGCAATTTATTCAATCACACACACACACACACACACATATATATATATATTTGAACTAAGGCACTTTTCGGCTAACACTTCTTTGTATATTTTAATCGTGAATTTACATGTTTTAAACGTGCTCTGAATCTTCCTCCATATTACTTAGTTATTCATACCAATTTTGATAGAATAATTTTAGCAACTTTGATCCCTGAAGAAGTGTTCGCCAAAAGGTGCCTTGGTAAAAAAAAAAAAAAAATGAACACTAAACAGTGTTTGTTTAAATCATTAATTATATTAACCCAACCAATCTTAATTAATATCCTAAAAATAATATCACCATTTAAGAAATACATAATAACAAAGCAGACATAAGTATAGTTATTTTCTAAACGTAGCTTAGATGTGACACAAGACCGAAAGTATGGGGCATCTAGTAAGGATCGAACTCACTAGTCAGTCATGATTGTTCTAGTGAGACAAACTTGCTAACCATAACACCAGCTGGAGGTGCCCAGCAGACATAAGTATACATGTGTACCTGCGTAGGCATGTTTATATATTTATAGGTGCGCGTATGTATACCTATATATGCGTATGTATGCACGTATGCGTATACATAAGCGTATAAATACTGACATATGAATATAAATTCAAACAATAATAAATAAGAATTTAATTATAAATCTAACTTCCTGCAATTAATACTTATGATATCCCAAACCAAAAAAAAAAACAAAAAAAAAAAACAAAAAAAAAAACAACAACAAAAAAACCCCGAAATAATAGCCTAGTGAAGATATATAAGTATATGTATCTATCTATCTATCTATATATCTATGTCATCCACTTATCTATCTATCTATCTATCTATCTATCTATCTACCAATTTAAAATTTATGTGCGTGTATGTATGTATATAGGCATTTCTTTATGGACACGACAAGTCATAGACTGTAGGTATGCCACTGGTAGTTTGTTACATCAATTTTTTTTTTATAGTACTGACAATAATAATAATAATAACAATAATTACAATAATAATAATAATCAAACCATATAATAATCATCAAGATGTATTTATTTATATATTTCTGGTGTATTTATTTAAATATTTCATTTCACATCTGTAGTAGGAAGGGAACTAGATCAGCTTAAACCCAATCCTAAAACGGAAAAATGTAATAAACATCTTTTTAAAGGATGGGGGAGGAGTGTAAACCGGACGATAGGCGAACCTATCTACTCCTATTCAATTTTCTCTCAACTGACCGCTTAATTCAAGGGACTTAATTTTCTCATTCGTTTATATTTGTTTTCGACTGGAATCCGTACAGATGACATTTCAAACAGTTATATATTTGGCCATTAACTTATTTTTACATACATAAACATCTTGGCTGTCACTGTGGTGTAATTCAGTTTTCAACATCTTTAAATAGACTATAGCTGACATTAAGCGAATGGATGTCAAAACGAGAAATCTTCTCACTTGCCACCGCATGTATCATCCCAAAGCTGATGCTGATCGTCTGTATGTACCCAGATCCGAAGGAGGCAGAGGATTAGTTCTGGAATTTTCTTACAAAACTAAAACAGTCCGCCTTCAAAAATGTCTTGAAACTACAAAAGACTAGATGATGATCTCTATCAAAGAACATGAAAGAAGTAAGAAAATTTATTCAGTGATAAAGGAAGCCAACAATTTCAAAATGGAATTTCAAATTGGTGATGAAAAGCAATTAAAGCATATTACACCGACAGCAGCTCCAAAATAAATAAAACGTAAAGAAAGCAGATGCAAAAACAATGGCAAGATAAACCGCTTCACGGTCAATACCCTGCCCGTGCCAAACAAGCTTATGTAGAAAAACCCCGTACCCATCAATGGCTACATAGTGCAGGGTTAAAAGCTGAAAGGGAAGACTTTATTCTTGTTGCACAGGATTGATGCATGCTAACTAGAATTTACCAATCGCATATACTGAAAACTATGTTAGCCCAAAATGCAAATTCTGTGATAAATATCTAAAAACGAATGACGATCTTGAAACAGGTTGCATGGCATTAGCACCCACTGAATATAAAACCCAGCATAATAGATTGTGCCAACATCTGCATTGGAAAATATGCAACTTTTACAAAAAGGAAACTGCAAGAAATTGATATGGACAGCACCCAGACCCGGTTATGAAGATAGGACTGGAAATGATTTTTTGAGACTTCACAATACACACAGACAGAATAATAAAAGCTAATTTTCAAGACATTGTGATTAGAGACCGCAAAGACATAATGTGGCAGTCAGTGCAGACTGTCATGTATCTTTGAAGATCTTCAAGAAACTATCAAAATATAAGGGTTTTGAAATCGAAATCTCAAAAATACGGCACATGAGGATGGAGTCTTCGGATTAATTAGAAAAGATTCTAACAGACTCACTGAAAAGAAACCGTTACAACTGTAAGAAACATTTGTGACAGTTTATTTTGTGTATAGCATTGCTTCAGAAATATTATTGCATAAATATTTTCATATTTTTTATATATATAGATGTTTCTCAATATATATATATATATATATATATATATATATATATATATATATATAGTTCCAGTAACTTGGACCGATTTTAAATTTGAATTAAGTTTAAACGTCTAGTGATTTTTTTCTTTTTCTTTCCGATTTAACAACTTAAATGTTTGGCAATTTCAACCAAAGAAAGATAAACAATGAAACAACCTGTTAAAGTTATTGAAGCCTATTAAGAAAATGAACGTTCAAATTTATAAATCTACGGCCCAATGATTCCGCTAGCAAAAGATGTCCACCAAACAGTGACCTTTGTGGATGCAGTGGCTTTTCAACAGCCCAAATGTGACAATTCTGCTTATTAACGAATCCACCAAGATGAAAATAGGCATCATCGCTAAAGAGGATTTTTTGCGAAAAATCTTCACTGGCTTGTCTTTGCTCGTGCACCTAATTGACGAATGTACGGCGCTCCAAATGGTCAGCGGGTTTCAGTTCTTGTGTCAATTGAATTTTGTAAGAGTGAAGAGACAAATCTTTTGTCAAAATTCGATGTAACGTTGTTGTGGGGAGGTTCAATTCCTGCGCGCGATGACGAATAGTGGGGTCTGGATTTTTGGCCACATTCTCGTGCACTGCAGCAATGTTTTTAGTTGAAGGGCGTAAACGAGCACGCAATGGTGTTTTCACATCTGCCACTGGCCCAGTTTGTTCGAATTTACGAACAATTTTTCCAAAGACTTAAGTTATTAAATCTGAAAGAAAAAGAAAAAATCATTAGCTGCTTAAACTTGATTCACATTTAAAAATCGGTCCAAGTTATTAGAACACCCTATATATATATATATATATATATATATATATATATATATATATATATATATATATATATATTATAGATATGAGTTTAATTATGTATATGAGCAGAAATCCCTCTTTTATACAAGTTTCACTAAAAACGACTGACAAGGTACTGTGATAAGGCTTTTTATTTAATCTTTCTTGAGTTTCTTTTCTGGACACAGAATGTGTAAACATTGTCCAAATGTTTTTAATTTCCGAGCACTTTCGGCTATCCTATAAGCCATTATCAAGGACGTATTTTTTTATATTTTTTATTTTTTAACTGAATGTGTAGATTAATTTATATGTTTCTAGAATGAAGGGAATGTTTTATTATTTTCCAAACATGGTCAGTACATTGTGGCCTTGTTCATAGCTGATGTTATTGAGTGTTGGCCTTTTCTTTTGCTATTATAAATGCTTCCATTATTATTTTTAATCTTTTTTTACATGTGGATGAGGCTATTATACTTGTATTTTCTACAAGAATGTTGCAGATGAAGTTTGGTAGGCTTCCGTGTGTGTATTTAAATGTCCTAATAAAGCTATGGTCAGAGTTGTGTAACGTGAATCTTTTCGATAGGCGTATCGAATATAAATATTCATAAGTTTAGTTTCATCAATAGCGCACTTCATTAAGGAGCATGTTAATTCATAAATAATATTGATTCTCTATAATCTAGATCTTGCAGGATTGTTGTTATTGTTGATTATAAGGTTAGCAGTTTTGACATTTTATAGCAGATAATTTAATTTTCTTTTTCTGGTCGACTGCAGTTGTGTATTTCTTTATAATGTTTCTAAGAGAAATCCATCTTGCTTATAGTTAACGTGCTTTTATAGAAAATGTTAACGTTATTGTTTTTATATGCATGTTCATTATTGCTATTGGCTATCTTAGGAAGAAATAGTCTAATCTATCTATCTATCTATCTATCTATCTATCTATCTATCTATCTATCTATCTCAATCTGTTCATTATCGATCCTTATATTTCTAGAAAGAAAAAAAAAACCTTTGTTAATGTATTTACATGACTGTATGCCTTAATCTATCTATCTATCTATCTATCTATCTATCTATCTATCTATCTATCTATCTATCTCAGTCTTTTCATTATCTATCTATCTATCTATCTATCTATCTATCTATCTATCTATCTATCTATCTATCTCAGAAGGAGGGGAGGTACACCTTAAGCACGCTAAGAATTAATGTTAGCAAGTCAAAGTTTCGCGCTCAATTTGTTCTTAATGACACCATTACAGCCTCGTTGTCGTTCGTTACGCAAGGACCTTCATTTAATCCCCTTTATTTAATAAACAGGACATTATCGGTTCTAAAGTTAACAATGGATAGAATCTGTGACCTGGCTAAATGGATGTTAGCGCATATGGAGGGTCGTTAGTGCTGATCAGTGTCCACACCCGGTTGCTAGACGAAGCATTGGCCAGGCCACACCGAGATGAGTCGTCATTGCTCGATTAGGGACCGATCTTTCATAAATATGGAAGACGGTACGTTCATTGCTTTCGAGCGATTAATTCACTGAGAGATATGGCGTCGTGCCGGTTCGTATATTCACTGTATGATTCATGAGTGTTTATAGCAGCAGGACGGCCTATCTCTTTTGGTCTGTTAATAGCAATCTATCTATCTATCTATCTATCTATCTATCTATCTATCTATCTATCTATCCCAGTCTGTTCATAATTATCTCATCACTCCTCCTCTTCCTCCTTCTTCTTTTCTTTCTTTCTCTCTCTTTCTCTATATATATATATATATATATATATATATATATATATATATATATATATATATCAGTCTGTTTCTCTCTACCTTTCTCAGTTTGTTCGTATATATATATATATATATATATATATATATATATATATATATATGTGTGTGTGTGTGTGTGTGTGTGTACGCGTCTGTCTATCTATCTATCTGTCTGTGCATATGTCTGTCTCTTCTGGAAAGACGTGACTATTCCAGACAAGCAGTACACCACAGAAGTAGACAAACACTAGACCACAGGGCCACTGGAGGAATAAGAAAAATTTGTTTGGTTTAAGTAAACGTAAAAGAAATATTATTTGGCAATATCTTTATTTAACAATCTATTTAAGGTTTTCTTACACTTATCTCCTGTCATATTTTATCAAAAGTCATAATTCTGTACTTCCAAAACTTTTTATCGTTCAAAAAGTAGTCAAAATTTGCCACAAACAATTTCAGTGTTATATTTATAATCAAAAGTAGTCACCGGCGAAAACAAACACATCTTGTTGAAAAGAAAAAAAAACGAAATTATTTCCTGACGACTGCAAAAGTCAGTCTATAATGTCCATGGTAAAATAATATCTTGAAATACATCAATATGAAAATAAGAAATATTTTAGTGCTTTTCGATATAAATGGAGTGATGGATAAATTGTCGTCTTAATGACAGAAAAAAGAAAATAACACTCATTTTAACAGATATATTTACCAAAATGACACAAAATATCTTAAAATACTAAAGAGTAAATTTATTCAAGATAATCGCCATTACGCTTCAACCACAGCCTCCAGACAACTTCGGAATCTCCTGCAACTCTTCTGGACAGTCTCCTTGTTTAAGTTGGTGAATGCTGCCATAATCCCTGCCTTCAGTTCATCTTTGGTCTTACAAGGAGTTTTGTTGGTCTCTCGCTCAACTGCACTCCATACATAATAATCAGGGAGTTGCAGTCTGGGGAGTTAGTTGGCCAGATGTAAGAGGTGATGTGATCATAGAAATTGTCTGACAGCCATGAATGGGTATACGTGCTTGTGTGGCATGATACAGAGTCCTGTTGTCAGACATAGGATCTTCCAGAAGCCATCCTCTTAACAAAGGGCAGCACTATCTCCTCAAGGCACTTGATGTAGGCCTCCATGTTGAATCTGGGGCTTTCTGGGAAGATGAATGGAAGCATAATGTCAGACAAGACTTTTTTTATCGTTCTCGGTACATCTTTTGGGGACACAGTATCCCCTGCAATGTCCTCAGATTGACACCCAAACACTCTGAAATGTTTGTATTGGAGCAAATGCCAAGCAGTAGAGCATGCCTTTTCCAAATTTCTGGCGGAGTGAATTGCGTCATAGTGGTCATTTTCTCAGAGACACTGACCAACTGATCATAATTGACTGTGCAGTCGACAAAATCAAAAACAAACAATGCGCATAAGCGAAAATAATAATATAAAATGGCGACAATTTACCCATCATACCCTGTATGTATATATATATATATATATATATATGAAGAAATATAGTCTTAAGATGTGCTATATTTATGGGATAAAGTGCTCAATATCAGAGATAGAGCGTGTGTAAATATAAAAGTGAACATTGAAGTCAACACTTAGAGGCGACGTCGTGGCCTGACGATTGTATATAGCATGAAACAGACTGTCGCCTCTAAGTGTTGACTTCTATGTTCACTTATATATATATATATATATAATCACTTTTTAGGGGATACTCATAGTGTGCTTTCGAAGCATTATATAATTGCTGCATCGAGTAGGCCCTGGGCCTTGTAAAGGGTGAACCTTAATATAAAAATGACCCTCTGTGAGTAGCTCAAAATACAACACCCCCTCGAAATTCTATCAAACACACAACACGATCTTCTATTCAAAACGTCCTTGTTAGACAACTGGTTCTAACAGCTGGCTTGAATTAAGCAAACCACTGATTTCTCTTATCCACGATCACGAGCCCAGTAACTCATTAGGTTCTAAGGGGCATCACACGTACTGCAGCGGGATGTCTTGGGCAAGATAACCTTACGGAATCCAACCCTCTTCATGCTGGTTTGAATTCAGTTTTCATTCTCCTAGACCGGTTGCCACCCAAGGCTATAGAACCCAGTCTGTCTTGCTATTTACCCATAGCTGGGGACAAGACGAAATGAATTAATACTTTTCCCAAGTGTATTATGACATGAGTAAATGTAATGAACTCCACTGGAATTCGAACTCGCATCTCTGATTTCTCAATCCTAGCTGCAATCTATTACTCCACCGATCCTGAAAATAAATCAATTTTTCATCCCAAGTTAAAATTCGACGCCCAAAACGGGCATATTGAAGATTTGCCAGCAGCTGTTTGCGAACACGTAATAGAGCCGAGTCATTGGTCAGTCCATGAGGAACACGTAATTGAGCCGAGTCATTGGTCAGTCCATGAGGAACACGTAATTGAGCCGAGTCATTGGTCAGTCCATGAGGAACACGTAATTGAGCCGAGTCATTGGTCAGCCCATGAGGAACTTCGCGACAACGTTTATTCACAAGATTGAGTCTATGGAGGTGATGATTAGTCGAATGGATCAATTTATACTCATAATGTACGAGTGCTTGGCTATTGTTTAACCATTTAAAGCAACGCCTCATTCTCCAACATTAGAAGGTCTACCTGACTTTGGTTTGTCTTCTTGTCTGGTGTCACCTTCCTTGAAACATCTGAACCAGTTTTGTGCGAGACGTTTGATAATATTTCATCGGCCTTCCAAATCATTTATTTCTTTTTGCCATTGCCCTTACACTCAGTCTTTTTGTCACAAGTCGCGTAAAAGGGTCCTATTTTTTTCTAGTCTTTATCATAGCTGTAAAATAAAGAATAAACGATCGTTGTTTGTGTGTTATATATGAAAAGAAACAATTCAGAAACGATTGGACAAGTTGTATTTACATATGTCTGTATTTCTGAGAGGATGTATTGTAACTATTTACATTATTTCGGTTCGAGATTCCAACGCAATCACCTGAAGAAGGCCGAAGAGTACAACGACCGAAACTTCGTGAATATGATAATAAAGATGAGGACAACAGTCGGAATATGTAAATAGTGTAAAAAGTTGTATCAAATTCATGATATAACATGAAGATATATATTGCTATAAACTATCATGGAAAATCCGTAAAAGCTTTTGCCTCAACCTTCTACTGAAGATTGACCTATCTATTCACTGCAACTGATCCTGCACAATTCATCCTGGGCATAACCTTGCCGTTGAAGCCTGAAGGAGAAGTCGAGAGAGTGGGTTTGGATCTGTCTAATCCCGTTTTTTTTTAACGTCGTCTCCTTTCAGGATGTAGGTGACCACGACTTTCCATGGCTTTAATATGAATGATTAAGGAAAATTTCGCTACAAATAAGGAAATAAGGGTTGAACTGTTACCTCATATCTATCTTCCTTGAATACCGGATAATTTCCTTACAGATGAAGAAGAGAGTAGAAGCTATAAAGATGCAGTTCCACAGCCAGATAGTAGGAATGCCATGGACAGGACACATGAACAATAAGGAATTCTGAAGAAAATGGGAATGAGAAAGACATATTTAAAAACTGAGTTAAAAAGGGGGCTTGGAAAGCGGGGAAAGACGGAAACAGAGCGTAATTTTATCTAATAAGAAAACATTTGTTAAAAACAAGTAAAAGAACGGCGATATTGTTGTGCTTCTTACATTTTCTACACAAATCAGATGTTGACCGCTCGACGATTCAAAGCAAACTGCGTAAATACGTTTCCTTTGCAACAGTTCCACGCATACATCTGCTTAAACCAAAACGAAATGAACAATATATTATGACTAGTCAGAGCCACTCCCACTCAAAAATCAAAACCTTAATTTCGAGCCGATTGAAGGCAATATATATGCGTATTCAAACAGACCCGAAACGGATCAGCGTTTGATGTCAACACCAACACGCTAAGAGGGAAACGCCACCGATGACGACGGCCATCAACAATGTCCATTTCACTTCTAATTTCACCACTCTCTCTTCCTGTTGCCTTAGCAGCAGCAACAGATAGAAGTTATTAGTTGTTGTATATAATATAGATAAATGATACATTCATTTACCCATACTCAATTTCTTTTCTTTGACTCTTGGATTTACGTTTGTCGAGGTGGAGAAGGAATTAACCTCCACATCAGTAACAACAACAACAACAAGGTTCTGTCTTCCGCGTTACCCATTTCCGCTTCCGCAATATCAACTCTTCTGTATGACAATGAATACAGGACAATTCCTTCACAGAGGAAGAGATAACTGGGGACAACAGAAATGTGGTTCTACAGAAGGATGTTGAGAATACCATGGACGGAGCGTGTGAAAAACGAGGAAGATTTAAGGAAATGGAAGTTAGAAGGATACTTTTAATTCAAATCAGATGAGACAATTAAAAATTCAGAATTAATGAGAAAATTGTATTTGGAAATGTTAACACACACAGGATATAATGGAATGATAGAGGAAGACTGCGTGTAAACTACCGAATGAGTTTGAGGGAGCAGAGAGAGGACAAAGAAGGGTGGTAAAGAATAGATCAATAAGAGACAGGAAGTTGTGGAGAGCCATGACCGCTCATGGTCTGATGGGAAGTGGCATATAAAAGAAGTGGATTGGTTTCTCTTGCCCACAGTTTGGAATTCGGAGGTGACCACCCAAGGCTAGAAATCTTAGTCTACTGTGCTATTTAATCCATAGCTGTGGAGTGGGAGGGAAGAGATGGACATAACTTTTCCATGGGCATTAGTGCGAAGTGAAGGCTACAGACTAGGTCACCCTCCTCCTAAGATCAAAATAGCCGTAAGTATCAATTAATGAGAGAGAGAGAGAGAAAAAAAAATGAAATGATTGCCCGGTGTGACAAAAAATGTTCTATGTCATAGGGAGCAATAAAACGAGAGCAAAGAAGCCTGCTGTTACAAGCAAAAAGGTCTCGACAATACAGAGCCCTTAAAGTCACCTATGACAAAGCATTATATCAATAAAAATGGGAGAGCTTTATTATATTATAAAATATTTGAAATATATTAAAGCTCTGCCATCTACCAACAGCCCAAAGCCGAATTTAATTTGGGGCATCCTAGCCCGTAGGTTCAGCTAAAAATTCCCGTAGACCCCGTATAAAACGGGGTCAGGCAGCTGTTTCCCGAGAAGAGACTCTGCCCCTCGGCATAGCCTCGTCTGGGGGATCCTCTCTACTCGGAGGCAGATAGTTCGACCAGCACAGCTGAAAAAGATTTCAGCTAATATATTTACTAACATCCCCATGCGATCAGATGTGGCACAAGGTCGGGTGGGACATCCGAGCCCTTAGACTCGACCAAAAATTCCCCGTAGAACCAGCATAAACGGGTTCGGGTCTGTCTACCTCCTCGGACAAGACTCTGCCCTTCGAAGGCAGAGAGTTCGACAGCACAGCTGGAACAGATTCCAGCTAGTGTATTTACTAACCTCCCCAGAAGTTCCCGTAGACCCCTTATAAAACGGGGTCGGGTAGCTGTTTCCCGAAACGTGACTTTTTCCTTCGGCATAGCCTCGTCTGTGTATCCTCTCTGTTCAGAGGCAGAGAGTTCGACCAGCACAGCTGAAAAAGATTTCAGCTCGTGTATCTAGCAACTGCCCTACGCAATCACAAGTGGCACAAGACCGGGTTTAATGTGGGGTCCCCGAGCCCATAGGCTCGGACAAAAAATACCCGCAGACCCCGCATAAACGAGACTCTACCCTTCGGCATAGCCTCGTCCGGGTTCCTCTCTGCCAGAAGGCAGAAAGTTCGACAGTATAGCTGAAAAAGTTTTCAGCTAATCGGTATTTACTACCCGCCCGCCACACACACGAGAGTAGATGTAGCACAAGGCCGAGTTTAACATGGGAGATCCTAGCCCTTAGGCTCGACCAAAAATTCCCCGTAGAAACCGCATAAACTGGATCGGATTGGTCTACCTCCCCGAACGAGACTCTGCCCTTCGGCATAGCCTCGTCAGGGTTCCTTTGTGCCCGAAGGCAGAGAGTTTGACCATATAGCTGAAATGATTTCAACTAGTTGGTATTTACTAGTCACCCCCCCACCTCGAGAGTAGATGTGTCACAAGGCCGAGTTTAATGTGGGACATCCGAGCCTTTAGGCTCGGCCAAAAAATTCCTCGTAGGACCCGCATAAACGGGTCAGCTAATCCACGAGGGTAGATGTGGCAAAAGGCCGGGTCTGTAGATTTATTGTCGAGGATGGTCTGAAAGTCTTGTCACCCCCACCAAACAAGTAATACAGGGGACATGTATCGGATTCAGTTTATTCACTTTTATTGACGCTGTCACACATCGAAAACGTCTGTATGAACACCATCATTTTCGTGACATCATCATTTTCGTAACATCATCATTTTCCTGTGTGATATTTTACGAAACTATACTTCATTGATTCTTGCAAAGGCTCACCGAACAGCGTCCTTCAACTGATGGGCATTCTGGTATCGTTTATGTGAAACTCTCTCCTTGATAATAATACCCCACAGAGCGTTGAAATAGAAAATTATATTATGTAGAGGGGACAAGACTGTGAAAATATCCGCTTAATTGAGGGGCTCACTCTCACATCCATAAAAGTAAAATGCAATATACAAGGTGGTTTGAAAATCTTGACACCGACACCATTATAGAAGACTTGAGGTTTGGACTTCTGGGAGCCAATCGACAAATTCTAGAAGTTGGAGGGTGACAAGACTTTCGGAACACACCATAAATAAATAAATTATTCTATTACTTCCTTTTAGTAACTAATCATTTAGTAACTAATCATTTAGTAACTAATCATTTAACGAAAAATTACGCTTCAGTTGTATTCCGTTCACGCTGGCTGCAAAACCAAAAATTAACCAAAGAACTCGGGTCATACGCTGCTAAATGGCCTCTTCAGATCTAGATCAAGGATTAAAAATGGTTTCAAGAAATGAATCCCTTAGGTCTTAAAGAAAACAATTCTTCATCAGAATGTACAGACGGGCGCTACATAATCACAAACAGTTTTACTAAATAACAAAAACCACATCAGTTGAACTCTTACATTTTATCAGAAAAAGACGCGTTTTATCCTTTAGGACTTCATCGGACGAAACGCGTCACAAGAAAACTTTCCACTTTGTCATTCATTTTTCTCTAATATTGTTCTTGATATAAAAATATATATCGTTATCTCATGCATATATATATATATATATATATATATATTTTTGTGTAGCAACCTTTCTTTTAAGAATATATCGATCGTTAACTATGACACACAAGTAAAATTACTTTTTAATTTAGTTTTTCCAGCATTCTTACATTTTCCCGTTCGGTAGAGTAAGGGAGTGCAAAATTTTTCCGTATTGTCAATTGTCCCAATTTATTTGCCCACATCTTTAGTCCTTTCCAAGGGGCTTCTTTTTAGGTGTTGTTGATTTTTCTTCATGTTTGACTGTTTTATATATATATATATATATACAGTCGAGAAATACCAAACACATGTGGCCTGATTATTGCGTCTAGCATGAAACAGTCTATCGCCAATGAGTTCTGAGTTCGCTTTTATATTTACATACACTCTATCTCTGATATTGTGCATTTTAGCCCATAAATATAGCATACTTTAAAGCTATATATATATATATATATATATATATATATATATAATCCTCAGTATATCGAATTCACGAGGCCGTCCTTCTCTGTCATTCATAGAATTTGGCGATTTATACATATTTCATCCAGTATCTTGAGTGAATTTATCATTTTATGTCTTTGAAGTGCATACAATGCTGTGATAACCACGAGGTGGCTTCTAGAAAAATTAATTTTTAGTAAACTCTATTTTCTTTTTAATAGTGTCCTGTAAATTTGAATTTTCTTTCGCTAATCAGAGCTGGCAGCCAAAATATGTGCCCGAAATGCGATTTACAGGTCAGGGACACTAAAATCAAGCCGGTGCGGAAATTTAAATATCTGGGAAGTGTTCTGACAGAGGACCGAAAGTACAACGCTGAGATCTGAAGACGCCTTGGGATAATCCAAAGACGCATTCCAAAAGCGAGAGAGAGTATTACAAGACGGGAGGATTTCGTTGATAACAAAGAAAAGAGTACCGAACTGCTATGTGATATCTGTTCTCCTTTATGGCAGCGAATGTTAAACGATCTCTGCAAAGATGAAGAACAAACTGGAGCCAACAGAGATGTTGTTCTACATGTGAGCGACGATGAGGTTTTGGAGAGGATGCAAACAAAGAGGAAACTTATACTTAACATCAGGAAGAGGTAGCTGAAATTTCTACAGAAGCATGCTGAGGATACCATGAACCGAACATGTGAGCAACAACGAGGTTTTAGAGAAAATGGAAACAAAAAGGAAACTTATACTTAACACCAGGAAGAGGCAGTTGAAATTTCAGGGGCACGTAATGAGGAAGGAGGGCTTGGAAAATCTGTTACTCACAGGGCGGATAGAGGGGAAAAAGGGCAAGGGAAAGCAATGCATGACATATTTAACGGGCTTAAATAAGTGGATGGTAGGAGAGGGTCTGGGAGAAATAACAAAAAGACAAAACTTATTGAGAGCTACAAGGAACAGGAAGAAATGGAGAGCCATGATCGCCTATGCCCCGAAGGAACACAGTACATAAAAGAAGAAGACTCAAATCAGTTTATCACGGGATCTTTTTGTTTTTGCTATGTAGTTGCGCTACGAGTAAGTTTTACCCAACCTCTATAAAAACTACCAAACTAAAGTATTACCATAAGAACTTGAGTGATGTTCATAAATAACCTCATCAGATTTAGATTCCCTTACGGATGTTATGCATGGCATCACAATGCGTTCAGGAATTTCTAAACTCTCAGCCATATAGAAACGTTTTCTCAGATCATCGCTTAAAAACCGTTCCACGTGAATGAATTTTGGTCTTAGAGAACAATCCTTCAGAGAATCATAAAAAAAAATTTATGAAATAACCGAAACCACATCACTTGTGCTCGAAGAGAAAATAATGACATAATCTAGATGCCAGCGTTCCACACTACATCAAACAAAAGGTTAGGAAGGAAACTCCTGTCAGTATTAGACAGAGCGATAACAGATATTAAAAGAAAGATTTTATAAATTTCAACCGACATTAGCGCTGGCTGATTGGTCAATGACCATCGAATGTTTCCTTATAAGGAAACGGCTAATACTGCCGCTACCACTTTTGGCAACTTTAACTTTATGTTAAATTCTGTCACAGGTAATTACCGTTTTTGGCAACGAATTATAATAACAAATATATCATCCTATCTAAGCGTTCCATAATTGTTTCATAACAGGTGATGAAAAGTGAGTTGCATTCAACAATGTTCAACGAAAGAGGCAGCAGATTGACAAGGATAAAACTTCATAATCGACATGTTGTAGCATATCTACGGACGATAATGGGTATGACCCCATTCACATAAATATAGTAGTGAACTCTGTATATTGGGCTGCAGGTGGAGATTCGTCTCCAGCTGTACTGGTTCAAACTCTCTGCCTCCGGGCAGAGAAGATCCACAGACGAGGGTATGTCGAAGGGCAGAGTCTCGTCTCGGGAAACAGCTACCCGACCCCGTTTTAGACGGGGTCTACGGTGAATTTTCGGCCGAGCATACGGACTCGGATACCCCACATTAAATTCGGCCTTGTGCCACATCTGACCGCGTGGGGCGGTTGTTAGATATCCTGCATATTTATAAACCCAGCAGCTGTAATGTGTCCATAAACATTTGCTTGACCCGCACCGCCTGCTCTCGTCAATAGGAAAAATCTTTGATTGATGGATTTGACTTTTAAGGCTTATCAACCGTTTGCAGGTTATTTAAAATTATAAAATATTTTTAGATTGCAAGAAATTTTAGTGGGGTGGAGATGAGGAGAGGAGATGATAATGGTTTAATTATAAATGTCTTACTAATTAATCCAAAGCTGGGTGAGAAAAGGTAGTTTCCTACCTTTCCCAAGGGTGTAAGTGAATATTACAAATCCAGCGTGAAATGGAACTCGGCTCTCCGATTAAGCATTATCCATTACACCACCCGCGCATCCAAGCTCACAGTACCAGGTATTCCCAATCGGTCACCCATCTAGCTACTGACTAGGTTAGACGTTGCTTAAACTTCGGGGCTCATACGAGAACCGATATTTCAACTTGATGTGGCCGTACGCCCAGGAAAGGTATTCGCCGCTTTCATGACAACGCAAGACAGCAAAATATAAGGATAAGACAGGAGAATAATTTGGAACTCGGTTGGTCTGTTCTACCTGACACGCCATATTCACCTGACCTTTGCAATAACCGATTATCTCCTTTTTTGATCGCTGCAAAATGATTTGGTAGAGAAAACCTTTCTAATGAAAATGATATTAAATGATCGTCGAAAATCTTACGTCGATTTTACTCAACGATATCAAAGAGCTGCCTGGTACGTGCCTACAATTCATTGCAAATGATGGTGAATATATAATTGAATAAAATGTAATTTTCCTTTTTTTTAAGAAGTTGATTTTCCAGAATCTATGTTACAAATCTATCAGTCCAGAATATAGCTTACATATCTATAAATCTACCATTCGTCCTTGCTTGGAATATTTCTGCCACATATGGTTTGGTACCCCTGCTATTTACTTTGATAAAATCCAAAGAAGAATCAGCAATATTATTGGTCCTAAACTGGCAACTCGGCTTTAGTCACATTCCCACCGTCGTAAAGTTGCCTCCCTGTGCCTTTTTTTTTTATAAATACTTTCATGGTAATTATTCGGATGAGCTCTTTGCTACGGTACCTAGACTTTTTGAATATAAGCACAGAACTAGAATGGCATCGAGATCTCATCAATTTACTGCTGGGCTGCTAACAGTTTATTTTATTTCGGCTCCATGCTTCCCAGCCAACTTTAATCTGCAAAAATTTAAATGCAATATCAATCACTATCTTCTGTCTTGATTACTCTTTCCCCTCCACGCTCATTATTAATGTTTCTCTTGCTATTTCTCCCACACCCTGTAATCCCTTGTGTTTTAGTGGCTTTATTGCCTTGCATGGGGTGATACCGATTAAATAAGAAAGAAAGAAGATAAAAAAAAGCGGAAATTATTTATGACTCAACATAATCTTTATTTTATTCTTGACGATTTATGACAATTTATAGGTTTGATGAAATATAACAGAAGCAATGGAATTAAGAGACATTGCAACAAGAGGAAGAGAAACACTTGTTATTTCCATTAGCGCAAGAATCCATCACGCGGCATAATAAAATCGAAAGAGTATCCTTCCGGCGTAATAATCAAATCTGTCGCTAACGGAAAAAGTAATTACTTGAAAGCCAGAAACAAAAGGTAGGTATATCGCATCTTTGGCGTCACGTGACTTTGCGTGATTAACGCATTAGATATAATGGCACCGAAAATGCTCGGCTATATCAAACGTTTTAACAGACTGTTCTTGCCAAGCAGGCGACTGTTGATCGAGAAGAAAACGCTTAGCCTTCTGTCAGGCGTAACTGAAATTGCTGACGTGGGTGAGAAGATCCAATATGAGCCAGTTCAAAACGGAGAAGTGGTCATTTAGGCTTAGTTTAAGTTTTACAATCAAGCGCAAACAGCTTAAATTATCCGCCATAAAGACGCATGTGGCGAGTTCGAATCGGCTCTTCGCTTCTGTCAATCTGTAGAAGCAAGCAGCAAAGTGTTCGTGCAATATTATCTTGTAAAAATATTCTTGGATTGTTTTTGCATTCAAGGAGCCGAGTGAGAGCACGCGCGCGGCGCGCACACACACACAGGCACAGACATGAAGACACAGGCGAACACACAAGCGCGCACACACACACGGAAACACAGACACAAGCACACAAAGGAATTATTTTATGTAAGTAATTTAATGTAAGAAATTTATTTATCAACTACAAAATTTTATGTAAGAAGCTGAAAGAGCATATGACTAGCATTATGTTAAATTACATCCCCACCTTTTTCCGCTTTTAATTTTTAGGAAAATTGAACGTCAGAATTCGATACTTCTTACGAAATGATGTAGCAACGCGTATTTGCCAATAAGGAACTTGTGTAGGCTTTATATGCAGACAACTTCGTGTCATGATCTATATTTAATAAAAAAATTCCGGTGGGTTTGAATTTAGCGTAAGTCACATTCGATTGGTTAATCACGGCAAAACTCACATGACTATTTTTTAAAAGTATTCTGCTTTTGAAATTAAATTAATCTTTCACTCGTCGTGTCGAAATATAATTGCCATTATGTAGCGATTTTTAACATGTTTTAATATTCTAAAATAAATCTATTCTCTGTAACCATAGGACTGTGCCTTCTGGAGTCACGACTACTCTCACAAAGCCGCTCACTCTAGAAGCCGGTTCAAGCAATGATGTACATGATAGATATTATTAGGAGGATTTGATAATTATATTTAATTAATTCATCGAGTCTGAAAGAAACCTCAACAGAATGCAGAAAGCACTGGACGGCCGTTCGTCCTATTTCAAATAGAAATCACTCAACTGTGTCATCTCAAGATAACATTATCTGGTGTTTTGCAGGCCTTGAGAAATTCAAGTAAGTTTACCAAAAATAGTTGTGAACGATCATATTGGAAAACATATATGTGATAGATGGTCGCAGGCCCAGCCGACAAAAAGACATCTTTGAAAACGTTTAAGAAACTTATACCGTCTCCGCCTAAACTCTGAAATTTTATTTACTATTTTTGTACTTTTTTCTCTCCCTCAATCGTAATAGATAGATTCACCTATCGTCCCTTGCTCACTCCCTCCTCTCATGTCTTATGAACAGGAGTAGAAGTTTTGTCCCTTATTTCTTGTTTAGGTTTGGATTTCCATTTCCTCCCAAAGTCTTTTCGTTCTCTTTCACTCCCCGTAGCCACTACTAGAAGGGAAAGAGAACGTGAAGACTTTAGAAGAAAGTTGCGTCTTAGTGATATTATCGCCTTACTTGGGGTGAATTAAAAATGATACTCGAATGCACACATACGCACACTAACATCAACACAGGCACACATACAAAGGATTAGCAAAAATGATATAGGTTTTTTTCAAATCGTCAGTATTTTGTATGACATCAAGTGCTATTAATTACTCGTTTGATCCGGTGGGACATGCTGAGAATCACGCTCTTATATAAAACACTGTTTTACATAAATAAGTTACAAATCTATTGTGAGACCGTAACATACCTAGAACATGGACTCTTCCAGGACTATATAAAGTATGCGACATAACACTCTAGAGAGAAGAAGAAAAGGAGGAGAGAGAGAGTATTCTAATACCGTAGTATCAGCCGCGTACGACTACCAATATTGGACACTAGCACATAGTAAGCTCCGCTTGCACTTACACTATCTTTGTAACCTTTTTGTTTAATATATCTTTCTTACCTCTAATCCGTTATCCGTGTTTTCCTTCTGTGGTCCCAACTTTGGCACCCACATCAGTGGCGACGAGAATTCGAGAAACGCACTCACGCCGAATCCTTAATACTTTACCAGTCCCACATCTGTGTCGACGAAGAATTCGGGAAACGCATTCACGCCGAAAACCGCAATACCTTGCCAGTCCCACATCAGTGACGACAGAAAGATTTGAGAATTTCGTTCTCACCATATCAATAGCGACAGAGTACTCGAAAAATACACAGAAACTCCACGCGTTCCCACAGCAGTGTTGAACGAGAAATTAAGCTGGCATTACTACATTAGCGACTTAAACGCAACACTCAGCGTCTACATATTAAAAAAAATATATTCCGATACCAAACAGCAGTGACGAACTAGCGATTTGACATCTACGGAATATTAAAGTCTGTCCAAATAACATTACGAGAACGATTTCTTACACACCCACACACAAAAAAAGAAAAGTTTGTTCATAAAACAAACTGACAACACAAGAGTCGAAGTACTATTTACGACTCAAGTTTTCGAAAAAAACTATCTAAAAATTTTTTTTATGTAACTGAGTTGAATCTCGTGCATAAAAGTATTCTCCCCTCAAATTCACTGAGGCGAGTTTTCTCTTTTTTGTACCTCTATAAAAAAAATAAATAATAAGTGTGGTGAAAATTTATACAATTACGTTAAAATTAACGGAACCACGGAATCTCATAATTAGTTTAGTTAACTAATTGTCTGTCCATATTTTTTTGTTGTAAATGAAAAGAAAAAAAAAAATCAATTTTTTTTGTGTACCTCCCCTTGGTACACGGGTTTCAAAGCAACAAAAAATCGCTGTTTTTTTGTTTGTCTAAATATGGAAGATTTTCAAAAAGTAATTGCCCAAATGCTAAAAGTAAATTTGGATCAGCAACAAAAATCAGAAGAAAGACAACAACTATTTTTGGAATTACATAAACAACAAATGGAATTCCAACGAATTACGCTTCAGAATGCTGAACTACAACAGAAACAACTTAAAGAATTACTCGTAAATGCATTAAAAGGCTCAAACTCTGAAAAAGATACAATATTCTCCCAGAGTACAATCTACAATTCAATGGAAACCTTTGAATACGTACCAGAGAACGACAAAACGTTCGAGTCTTTTTACAGGCGCTACGAAGATATTTTCAACGTAGACTGTGAACAATGGCCCCAGTAAAAAAAAAGGGTACGTCTACTATTGAGAAAACTGGGAACTACAGAACATAGTAGGTTCGTAGACTTCATACTACCCAAGAAAACCACTGACTTGGATTTTTCAGAGACTATTAAGTTCCTATCGGAACTATTCGGGCCTAACACAACCTTGTTCCACAAACGTTGGAAATGCCTGAACACAGTCAAAGACAACCAGCAAGATTTTCTAACGTTTGCAGCATCGGTAAACAAGCTCTGTTATGATTTTAAACTAGCCGAACTGACTGCCGATGATTTCAAGTGCTTAATTTTCGCACAAGGTCTAGTATCATCAGAAGACGCCGAAGTCAGACGACGGGTACTGACCAAGCTTGAGAAAGAACAAGGATTGACTCTCCAAAAACTGGCAGAGGACTGTCAAAGAGTAATATCTGTAAAGTGTGACTCAAACACTATCGAGGAATCAGGTGTGGCTCAGATTAATAAAATCAGAAGCAAGTCTACTTCCTATTCCCTCAAAAAAGACAAAAAGGCAAATCTCATGTCCTAAATTCCGCAGTAACCAAAACCCAAATAGGTTAAAGAAACCGCCCGGACCATGTTACCATTGTGGTAAATGGCACTGGATGAAATTCTGTCCAGTTAAGAACAAAAAATATTACAAAAATTGCAATAAAAGTGGGCATACTTTAACTTCGTGCTGGTACGCCAACAGAACGAGAAAACCCCCAAATAAAATTAGGCAAGGTCAATAGGACGATATTGCCGATAGAAATTTAAGGAAATATGTAACTGTGGATATTTTCAATAATTCCATTAAATTCCAGCTTGACTCGTGTTCCGATCTTTCAACCATTAATTGGCGTACTTGGCGAAAATTAAACAAGCCGACCTTATTAAAAACGGATAAAACAGCAAAATCCGTAACTGGCGAAAAGATTAACATTTTAGGCGAGGTAATACTTTAGTAACACTAAATGAAGTTACCAAAAAGCTCAAAGCCTACGTATTGAAAACTTCAGATAACTTATTTGGAACAGATTGGATAGAAAAATTCAATCTTTGGGATTGCCCAATGAGTACATTTTGTCGCAAGATACAAAGTACAACGTCCAATTTGGTAAATCTCAAAAAGGAACTCAAACAACAATTTCCCCAGGTTTTTTCTGGCGGCCTTGGGAAATGTACTAAAATAAAAGCCAAGTTCAAGGTGAAGGACGGTGCACAACCGGTATTCAAAAAGAAACGGAATGTCCCTTTCGCTGCTCCAGAGCAAATCAACAAAGAGTTAGATAGACTCGAACAAGCAGGTATTCTGTCAAAAACAGATTTCAGCGAGTGGGCAGCACCTACGGTCTACGTAAAAAAGTAGTCCAATCAAATACGAGTATGCGCAGATTTTTCCACAGGGTTAAACGATGCCTTGCATGACCACCACTATCCTCTCCCAAGCCCTGAAGAAATTTTCAATAAACTCAATGGTGGAAAATTTTTTACTAAAATTGACGTCTCGGACGCATACCTTCAGATAGAGGTGGAAGAAGAAAGTTCCAAATTGCTCTGCATAAACACCCATAGAGGGTTGTACAAATACAACAGATTGGCTTTTGGAGTAAATGCTGGGCGACCTTGACTACGCAACAGCCTATTTGGATGATATACTGGTTACTAGTAAAACTACGGCATGCACCGGAACCATATAATAAACGTATTCGAAAAGATACAAGAATACGGTTTTAAGGTTAAGCAGGCAAAGTGTGACTTTTCCTTACGAGAGATTAAATACTTAGGGCACATCATAAATAAAGACAGTCGTCGGCCGGATTCAGAAAGAGCCAACGCGATCAGAAACATGCTGGCCCCAGATAACGTTCAAGCGTTACAAAGCTTCCTCGGCCTAGCTAACTTTTACCAAGGGTTCATTAAGAACATGCAAAATTTGAGAGGGCCTCTCAACCAACTCTTAAAAAAGGACAAACCATAGTCATGGATCCCGGAATGCCAAGACGCATTCGAGAAGATCAAGAAAACTCTTACTTCGGACCTCTCCCTCACCCATTACGACCCTAGTCTCGACATCATAGTCGCAAGTGATGCAAGCTCGTACGGCATTGGTGCTTGCATTCTGCATAAACTGCCAGATGGTTCGCGAAAAACTGTGGCTCATGCATCAAGATCTCTACTTCCAGCTGAGAAACAATATTCCCAAATAGAGAAAGAGGCTCTAGGGTTAATATTCGCTGTGACAAAGTTTCACAGATATCTACATGGTAGACGGTTCATACTGCAGATGGACCATAAACCTCTAATTACAATTTTTGGTTCTAAAAAAGGTCTGCCAGTCAATACTGCAAATAGACTACTTCGTTGGGGAACGATTCTCTTAAACTATAATTTCAAGATAGAGTTCCTAACATCCAAAAATATTTGCCATGCAGACAGTTTATCGCGACTCATTCCAAAAAATACAGAAGTCTTTGAAGACTCCATCATTGCTACTCTAAGGATAAATTGTGAAATCAAAAACATGATCGCGAGTACCATAAGAGAGCTCCCAGTTACTTTGGCCGACATAAAAAGGGAGTCTCGAGAGGATGAATTCATTCAATCCATAAAAAGTAAAATTCGCAATAAAGACCCCAATGTGCCTGAAGTTTTCTCCCTCTGCGATGATGTCCTACTATACAATGACCGCGTGGTGATTCCAAACAGCGTACAAAGAAAAATCCTCATGGATTTTCACATGGGACATCCGGGGAAGAACCGTACGAAAAGCCTCTGTTTATTGGCCAAACATGGACAAGGACATAGCAGACATGATAGAATCATGCAAAGGATGCGCGCTTGCAGCAAAAGCTCCAACCACAACGTGCCAAACATGGCCAAACACAGACCATCCATGGCAAAGAATTCATAGACAACATGTACTACCTCATTGTTGTTGATAGCCACTCAAAATGGCCTGAGGTCCTACAATGCAAAAGACCAACCACAAACTGCACGATCGGATTTCTACACGAGCTATTCGCGCGTTTTGGCGTGGTAGATTGTGTAGTTACCGATAATGGCACTCAATTCACATCAAGTAAATTTAGAGACTTCTGCAAGTCATATCAGGTGGACCAGATTACAACGCCTCAGTACCACCCTAGGTCGAATGGCCAGGCCGAAAGGTTCGTGGACACTCTAAAAAGGGCTTTAAAAAAGGCACTAGGCACACCGACAGATAGAGCATTGCAACAGTTTCTGCAGGTGTATCGGATAACCCCTAATCCTAACACGCCTATGTTCGCAAGGAAAATCAAGTCTGTCTTCGACAAACTTATTCCACGGCAAGCAAAGTTAAAAAAAAAACCGTATCGCCTCATAAGAAATATTTCAATCCTGGCGATAAAGTCTTTTTCAAGGCTTACAAAAACAACATAACATTCTGGGAAGTAGGCACCATAAAACAAAGAATTGGCGAACTGGTCTGTATTGTCCAAGGACCGAAAAACACTCACAAACGCCATTGGAACCAGCTCAGAAAATGCCGTTTGAAGGAATCGGAGGAATCACTACAAAATAGCTGTGAAGAGCCGATCGATGTAATTTTCGATCACTTCGATCTCGACATGCCCCAAGTCACTCCTGAAGTGCAACGCTCAGAAAGGAAAAGGAAATTTACTCAACCGCTCGACGTAAATCCCAAGAGAAAAAGTATTAACAGTTTTATGTTTTTTTTTCTCCTTTTCAAAAAGAAAAAAAAAGAAAACTCTTGGAAGTGGGGTATTGTGAGAGAGTATTCTAATACCGTAGTATCAGCCGCGTACGACTACCAATATTGGACACTAGCACATAGTAAGCTCCGCTTCCACTTACACTATCTTTGTAACCTTTTTGTTTAATATATCTTTTTGACCTCTAATCCGTGTTCCGTGTTTTAATACCGATTTTTTTCATTATTATTTTTGTCCATTTATGTATTCAGTTTACACTTTAAATAAAAACGAATCACCGTTACAAACAACCTTTTGTATTGTAAAGTTTAAAACTTAATAAAAAAAAAAATGTTAAGCTTGCCACAGCAGCCATTTCTTTCCCCGAATCCGAACACTATCCTCAATACCCAACATCTTGGATGTTCGGTTTAGAGGAATTGTATTATCTTTCAGGAATAATTCACTTTGAATAACCTTGAATAAATTTCTTGAATATTCATGTCTTTGTATAATAATTCGATAATTACTTAACTCTGATTGATTCTTTTATGATTGATTAATTGCTGTTCGATCTTGGGACTCTTCATTTAAAGATTATTTGTAGACAACTTTCGTTGTGTCCATTTTCTAAACAATTCAGTGATTTTGAGCATCATGGTATCGTATTTTTCAATATAGAACATCAGACGTGGGGATTGAGGAATTCTTCTTGAGTTTTTCAGTCACATCAGTCGTCAACAGTTTACAACAGAAATCTAATGTCTTTCTGAATATCCCCCACCCTTTTATTTTAATGGACACCACGTAGTTTCAATCTATTAAAATTTCACGGTGTTTCTATTTGTACTTTCTGATGAATATTAATTCTTCAGTTAATGATTCAATAAGCTCGTGGCGAGTTCTACGACAATAAAATATCCGTAAAAATTCCCCTGTAGCATTGTTAAATATCCGAGCTTAACAACTTTAACAAAATATTGAAATGACAATCATAAATATGAACGCTGGTCGTTGTTATAAGAAGTAAGGGGTTACAAATGAAAATTTTTGAAAATGACAAATTTTTCTATTTCACTGAAATTGAACTTCTTTCACTCTTTCTTTCATTTTCTCACTGAAACCAAGTGGCGCCGTTGATATGGGTTTTGTCGTCTCACGCGATCAAAACGGAATTGTCAATTATTCATGAGGTATTAGTAGAAGTTAAATACTTCTTTCATTCTTACTATTTTTTTACTGAAGCTAAGTAGCGTCTCTGATATGGTTTTTGACTTTCCACGTGATCAAAACGTAATAATCTATTATTTATTAGACATTGGCAGGGCGTAACGATCGTGCGAATTAAGGAATTAACGAAAGAAAAGACAAGCACAATTATTATATGACTCGGGTGTCCGTGCCATCAAAATTGACGGCAAGAAAGAATGTATTATAAGTAATTCTCGTTTAATCCAAGTACAACTCTGTAATTTAAAATAGTTTGTTATTAACGTTAATAATTAAACAGTGTAGAATTTATAAACACCTAAGGAAAGATATCCGTATATTATCCTCATAAATATTTGGTATTTTCAACCCAAAATATCTTTACTGCAAAAGTTCCCAAAGTACAATATTAGGAAAGTCTGAGTATTTCCTTGACAGTCCGTAGATTCAATCTGGAATTTCAGAGTTTGCTTATTTCTCGTCCTACTAAGAGCAACGTATCATCAAATATTTGTTTACGTTTTTTCTGTTCCCCCACCTCTTTTTTAATTATAATTTTTAAAGTTTAAAATGACTTTCCAAAAACTTTTTGATTTTTTTAGTTCCCACCTCGTTTTTAAATTATAATTTTTAAAGTTTAAAATGACTTTCTAAAAATGAACAAAGCGTTCTTGAAGATATAGGTGGTGTATTATATATACGAAACCAGTAGGCATCAACGGGAGCAAGTTAGCACAGCACCGGGTGGGTCATCGTTATTTTGCACACTGCTCTTCAATTGTTACACACAAAAAAACGTATCTCTCTCTCTCTCTCTCTCTCTCTCTCTCTATATATATATATATATATATATATACACACACACACACACACATATATATATATATATATATATAAGTGAACATTGAAATCAACACTTAGAGGCGACAGGCTGTTTCATACTAGACGCAATCGACAGGCCAATATTTATTTGTAAAAAATAAAAAATATGGCACAAGGTCAAAAAAAGGGGATGGAGAAAAGAGACGGTTTTTTATCTGTCTTAAGTTTAAACTTAGCTAGCCACAAACACTGACCCAAACACTTACACCAAAACAACACTTTCATACTTACCTTTCTTACTACAGCCACCATAACACCACATTGTCTCTATGAAAGTCCTAACTAGACCCCAATATTTAGAAATAACTGTCTGTGGGGGATAAAACGACAAATTTAAAAATTTACCCCAAATGTTTATTTACAAAGATGTACAAAAACATTTACAAGAAACTAAACAAAATAATGTTAGTAAGAAAAAACCCACAATCTCTAAAAGTGGCAGAAACATCAGTTAACTGGGCGAAATTAAAGCAGGACTTTAATAATATAAAAACGTTCAAACATCCAATCACTCACTCAAAACATGCACTCATTTAGACACAACAACAAATACGAAAAAACACACCCGTAATAAAAGGCGTCCCGCACCTACCAGAGAACTGACGTCACTGACCACCTGACGATGGAGGGGATGGGGAGTTAAAGCAAAGAAATTAAGGACAGAAAAAAAAAGGGACCAATGAGCAAACATCATCTAGCTAAGTTAATCGAAAGAAAAAAAAATAAGGACAAATGTCAAAAAGCTAAACCAATCTAAATCTAAAGAACAATATCCTGATGCCTAACCGGCATCAAAATGTCACTTCAGTTCAGCCCCTTTCACTCGACACAAACACGCAAGATTCACCCACCTTTTGCCAAATTCTGATGAAGTGAGCCGCCGCCTTTCCGTCCTAATCTTGAGTTTTAGCTGATGCTTAAAGAACAAGATCAGTTCGCCTCCATAGAATCCCTTCTGACGCGTCGTCCAAATCACGACTCTCATAACACCTAGTAAGCACAAGAACACATTGTGTTCAGCCTTCGTCATCGGCGGCACCACATTGCTACAAACAGAACTGACCTCAAGGACAAAGATCTTTCCACGCAGCATGCGAACCATGAGGAAAGGTCCGGGAAGAGAGACTCCCTTCCACGCACCCAACCGCAAGCCAACAGACATCGCGGTTGATCTTGGCCCCAGTCACCATCTCATACCTACTGATTTCTTTGCTGACTTTGTCAATCTTGGCCCTGCTCGACACAAGAACTGAAACGTCGTCAGCATACGCACAATACCTGGCCGAGGTGGTAACACCAGGTAGGGAAATTTCGCGTAGGACCGGATTCGCTTTTAACTTGCGAAGGAAAGGTTCTAAAGGAAGAACGTAAAGCATAGGCGAAAGAAGGACAACTCTGCCTTAGCTAAAGCTACGTCCCCACTATCACGGGATTTAATCGCCTGATCTGCTTTTTGCTCACAAGGTGTTTGCGCAACTAAATTATCTAGATTGTGCCGACGACTATAATCAGCTGCAAACATTCTCATTTGGGATTTTAAGTTATCCCACCAGGCATTTCCCAACCACAGACACCCCCTCATCAGTTCCCTCTGTATCATTAGTAGCAGCTGGTTCCGGAAATCCTGCTCACTAAATAATGAGCAGTTTAATTTCCAGTAGCCAGCCAACCTAACCTTGGGTTTATCTAAGTTTACATGGACCCTGACAGGCCTATGATCCAAATAAACTATGTAATGGAAACTTGGACACCCTAAAACACCTACATCGACTCTCCTAACTAAGACTCGGTCGAGGTAAATAGAAAGCACCCCAGCAGCCGATGCGCCACTATTTGTCCTAGTCCAAACTACCTCCCGAGGGTGCTCATTCCGGTACTTATCGACAAGATCGAACTTATCAATAAAGTCCCGAAATAGTTTCACGTCCCGGTTTGTACCCGAATTTGGCCCTATACGATCTATGTCGGTGTCAAGGACAGCATTCCTATGTCCTGCTAAAACTACCCGACGAGATGTCGTCAAAAACGGTTCGATCAGCCGAAACAAAGCAGGCCGCTCAGAATGGACATTGGGCGCATAAACCCCAATGAACGACTATCAAAACATGCTGAATAGAGGGAGAAAATCCTAGACAGAATGTCCTCATAGTCATGAGTAGAAAACTCAGTCTCCTGTACGCAACAAACATTCACCCCGAGGCACTGAAGGTCGTGAGTGAGCCTCCCCCTGCGAGACTCCGACCTCAGGCTTCGGACATTCACGCTAGCTAACCAGAGGTCGGAGTCTATCATTATCAGACCGATTAAGGTTGCTCTCCTGCACTGAACATGGCCAGGGTTAGAAAACCGACGGCCTCTCCCATTGAGCCAGTACTCATCTCAGTTCTGATAGTACCATCAGGAGATAGGCCACCAATGTCAAAGGGGAAAGTTAATTTAAGTGCTCTATGCAAGGAGGGGTGAACAAAAAGCGGTAGCCTCCCTGAACAGAATTGATTTTAGTTTTTTCTCATTTTCCTTATCAAAGAAAGCCATTGGAGGGTAGAGGTCGAAAGCGCCATTGGCTTCGCGTAACATTCGATCTCCGACCCCTGCCCAGCTCACACGACAGTCAAAATCCTTTGGGCATTGGGAAAATTTTGGGGATTTTCGATGTCCAACTCTCTTATTTTTTTCTTATTCAAGAGTATTCTAAGGTCATTTCCTTTCCTGGATTGGGAAAAAGATTTGTCTAATTGATGTTTAGCTACCCGACAGACATCTTATTAAAGAGAAACTTTTGCTTCAGTTTTTTCTTTGATAGGCTCTGCTGAATCTGCGGAAGGGCTGCGTTGTCTTTTTGGTATTTTTATTTTTTTGGCGGTGAATTGCTGAGGGACTTAACATGGGATGCATTGGGAATTATGGACGGAGTGGTGTTTCTTAAGGAGTATTTGGAAGGAGAGTTTTTCTTCAGGGGAGTCAATTTGGAAGGGGTCAGGGTTATAGTTTTCAGGACTAGGGGGTGGAGCCATAGGGAGCTGTTTTGTGGATGCTGAAGATAGAGCTGATGAAGTCGGCCTAAGATTTCTTGCTGGTTGAATCTGTTTTTCCTTTAAGGAACCCTTTTAGTTTTTCTAGTTTTTCCTTCTATTTGAAAGATGGCTCGTATTTCAGGCGCTGTTGGCGCAGTTTTTCAGAGTAGGTGGTCGGAGAGTTGCCTTTAGAACTGGTAGAGGTAGTGGGGCTGTAAGTGTCTTTAGCCGTGTGGTCCCGCTGCCCGGAGCTTCCCTTTGACCCTGCCAACGACCTGCAATTGCCCCTCTTCCTTCTCCGTAACAGCTCTAGCGGCGGGCAAAGGCTTTTCGGGGAATGGGGGCGGAGAGACAGTCCCAACCTCATGCATGCCCATTACAGGCGAGACGATGCAACAAACTTGGTCGCAGGGTGATTTGGGTCGACAGGGGCCAGAATCTCAGAGGCCCACTTCTCTGTGCAGGAAGTGGACAGGTGACCAATCTGCCCACACTCCCAGCAATTTGATCTATGCCCGGTGACAATAATTGGCATTTTCTGGCCCGCTACATCCAGAGATTTGGGGATGGAGATGAAGGCCTTCCAATCTATCATTATTTCGAAACTCCATCCCGCGGTCAGATCGTCAGAGGAAGCACTGAGTATCTGATCAAATTGGCATAGATATGCAGCCAAGTGCTCCCCGTCGATCTGAGGAGAAACCTCAAATATTGATACTTGGTCTTCCGCCTGCCTTCATATTCCGTACGAAGAATAAGGTGTTTTGCATCACGACTGGATGCGGCTTCAAAGTCGGCAGGCATGGGTAGCAGTATGTCCCAAATGAAATATCCCTTTCCTTTGATTACCCTCTGAGGTTTGATCCCCAGAGTGATTAGAGATTTAATTACGGTGTCTTTAGTGGAGCGACAAATTTTGTGGGAACGCTTGTCCGCCACAATGACTTAAAATTAATATCATAGAGATTTCTCAAGAAGGAACTTTAACAAGTGGTCACAAAGCAAGTAAAAAGTTAGAAGAAGAAAGGAAATTACACAAAATTAATACAGATAACAATTAAACAGTTAAAACGGAAATAAAAAAACAACGGTTGCACAAAGACCCGAAAAAGTACACAAAATAAGGCAAACAAGAAAGAGACACATTAAAACAACAATAAACCTTTCCTTTTTTAAATTAATACAAAAATAAAAAGGATAAACTACAAATAGAAATACGAAACCAATAAATAAAGTAAATAACAATAAACAAATTAACAAAACAATCCCGCCAAAATAACCATTAGAATAGAATACAACAACAAATGCAAAGATTGGACGTAAAAATAGCTATAACTGCTATATAACGATAAGAAAAAAACATTAAAAGTTACGCAAAATTCGAAAACCAAACAGAGTAAATAAAAATATACAAAATAAAAAATAAGTAAATAAATAAAAAACAAATAAAAATTAATCCAAATAAATAAATAAATGAACAAATTAACAAATCGACCCCGCTAAAATAACCGTTAGAAGTAATAAAAATAAGCATAAATAAGCAAAAACAAGTAAAAATAATCAATCCACATAAATAAATTAATTAAAAACTCTACCCACCGCCAAAATAACAGAATAGACTACGGCAATTAATCTAAACATTGGACGAATAAATAGGTTTAATTATCTCCCCAGACCAAAACAAACTATTAAATAAACGACCTAAGCAAATACCCCAATTTTTTTAATACGTTAATAAAACATCAAAAACCGAAAAGAATAAATGATACAAAAGGAAAATGAAAAACAAGTAAAATAAATTAACCAAAGCAAATAAATAAACAAACAAGTCAACCCGAGTGGAGGAAAAATCCAACATTCGCGGCCTGACGATTGCGTCCATCATGAAACAGCCTGTCGCCTCTGAGTGTTGACTTCAATGTTCACTTTTATATTTATATTTACATGCGCTCTATCTCTGATATTGAGCAATTTATCCCATGAATATAGCACACACACACACACACACACACACACACACACACACACACACATATATATATATGGCGTATTATATATATAGATTATTAATATAAATACTAGAAAATTATTCAAATGATTCTCTTATGGTCAAATCTATCCAGGAAATTCAAGTGAATGACCAAAAAATAAATTTATAAAATCGATATCTTATTGAAAATGTTTATACAGAAATTTTAAAGGTGAGTGAACTTTGATGACAATTTAATTTTTTCCCGGTTTGTAGGGCGGATATTTGGCAAGTGATGCAATTTTAAAAATAATTCAGGTACATTGGAAAGGAAATAAAATCTAATATTTTTACTTCGTTTCTTAGTTTGTCGTCAAGCAGCGTGATAGGCATTAAATGGACCTACCGTTTTGGTTTAAATCATAATTTCATCCCAAGTAAGTGGAATAAGCGACTTACCTAAGTGTAGGCGCCATCGTTATATATGCAGAACAAACTGAGATTTTAAGGAAGTTTGTAAGTGTTTGCAAGAAGTTATTAGGCCAATTTCTCCAAATGGACTCACTATTCTTCCCGTGGACATGTCCTGTCCACTGAGTTGTTCAAATTGATTCCATCAGCATTACACCGAGGCACCAACTTCCGTTGTTTATTGTCACGACGATTTGCCGATACATATTTTCGGAGTTATTCCCTTTTCAGAAACAAATATTATTTCTTTTATTCGTTTTTGCTAAGCTCATTTATCTGCTTTTATTTCCTCTCCTCGTACGTCTTCTTACTTTTTCTTTTCTTTCTTTCATTTTTTTCTTTTGACTTTTCACCATTCCCCTCTTCCTTCTTTTTTCCTTTCTCGTCTTCCTCTTCGCCTGTTACGACCACAATTAGCGTCAACAGGTTTTCATCTGCTTTACTATTTCGCCCAAACTTTGTTTAGAAACAGTATAATTTTTGATTATATTGTTAAGTTACATAAACATAATCAACTCCTATGAAAGACTTCTTAGGGTTTCTTTTCTTCTTAATAATCTGCTTTTTCTTAAATAAGTCCTTTTTCGAAAGCTTTTTCTTAAATATAACTTTTTCCTCGCTTTCTTCTTTTGCCAAACCTAGTTCCACCAGTTCTAGACTTCACCTGCTAAGACCCGCTAACCCAGGCCCATTGTAGCAAACCACCCCCATTCTTTCCATAGTCCAAAAGTGAGACCTAAGTTCCACTCGAGCAGCTTTTTCCCACGAACCGATCCCAAAAGTATGTTTCCGTGGTCACTGCAATCTTAACCTGTTCAGGTTTAAGGTTAACTGCCATCTTCCACATATTTCCACATAATACTATACATCGAGTGACTCTTGGGCCTTATATAGGATGAAAATTATTGTAAAAAAAAACAAACAAAAAAATTTCGATTCTTTCAGTTATATTCCACCCTACAACCCCTTTTCTCACATACGAAACGTCACAAGCCTCTCACTGCTCTATCGTTATTTGCAAGGAAAGTGCTCAGACGAACTATATTCCTTTATACACATTTTTTTCATAATCAACTCCTATTAATGACATCTTAGGTCTTTTTTTTCTTAATAATCTGCTTTTTAAATATACCTTTATTCGCCGCTTTATATTCTCGCCTAAACTAGTTCCAACAGTTCTATCCTTTACCTGCCAAAAGCCAGACCTCAAGTGGAACTTGTACATACGATCTATCGCTAAAGAAGTTGGAAAAACAGTCGGTTTCCTCTAACGCTCCAGCAAGTACCTCACTTCTTCTGGCATCCTCAGCCTTTACAAGAGCAAGACCAGGCCGAAATTGGAGTACGGCTGCTATTTTTAGGCAAGTACTACCCAGTATTCGCTATCCATTCTCGATAGAGTCCCAAAGTTTCTCGATGCCCTTATAGCAAATGAATTATTTCCCACTCTACAACCTCTTTTCTCACAGACGAAACGTCGCAAGCTTCTCACTGCTATTTGCATGGAAAGTATTCAAACGAACTACGTTCCTTAGTCTCACCAGTTGTAACCTACACGGCTAAGACCCGCCATGACACGTCCATTATAGAGAACCACCCCCATTCTTCCCATATTCCATAAGTGAGACCTAATTTCCACTCGAGCAGCTTCTTCCCATGAACCGACTCCCAAAAGGATGTTTCCCTGGTCACTGCAATCTTAACCTGTTCAAATGTAGGGTTATCCGTTATCTTTCCCTCATATCAACATAAACCGTGCCTCTTACTCTACTTTGAGTGGCTCTTGAACCTTATACAAAATGAACATTATTGTAAATAAAAAAGCTTTTCCGATTTCGATTCTTCCATTTTTCTTTCCTGCCTTACGGGTGACCAATTATTTTCCACCCTACAACTCCTTTTCTTACAAACGAAACGTCACAAGTCACTCCCGGTCCTATCACTATTTCCATGGAAAATGCACAAACGAACTACATTTCATTGCGCCCATTGTAGCGAATCACTCTTATTCCCTTTGTATTCCATTTGTGAGACGTAAGTTCCACTCAAGCAACTTCCTTCGAACCGCTGCTCTGTTTGGAAGTGACTCCCAAGAGTGTGTTTTCCCGATCACTACAATCTTAACTTGTCTAGGGTTAATGTTAATGGTTATCTTCCCCACATAACCGCATAATTTGTAATCCTTTGCCTCGAGTGGTTCTCGGGCCTTGTACAGGGTGAACATCACTGAGAAAAAAATAAATAGAAAAAAAACTTTCCGATTTCGATTCTTTCATTTTCTTTCTCGTTTCCTTGTGTTCCTTTTAAATACCTTATATTCCTTGATTTTTTTCTCTTTTCACTTTGTATCACTTCTCTATTTTTTCCACTGTCTGCTTCATCTTTCTTTTTTTGTGTTTAGGAACTGATTTGTCGTTTCTTTCTAAATAGACTCCCTTTATACATTACCATTTTTATATGTCCTACCTTTATTTTTCGATCGACAACTTTCATTTTCCCTTCAATTCATTTTCTTCGCTTCTCGTTATTAAAAAGGCCTGATATCATCTTGGCTCGATCCTTTTACACCGTTTTCTTTTTCTTTTTCATAATTTCTGCTTCCTATCCATCTGCCATCTTTCGCTTCTTTGCATTTCCTTCCCACCGCCACACTTAATTCTCTTCTTTTATTTTTGTCGACTCAATGACATTGGTTGTTCTGTATCTGTTATCGTCGTCATATGTTCCATTAACTTCTTTTTCCGCACTTATTTCAGTCAGCCATTTAGTTCTAACGTATATCTTTCCAAGTTTCTTTATGCGTCAATTTTTGAGTATTTCTGTACTAGTTTTATTCGCTAATTTATTTCCTTTCCATATTGCTTTCCTTGTTTGACAATATATATATATATATGTGTGTGTGTGTGTGTTTCCTTGCTCTTCCGTCGTAACAAGTAATTAAACCGATTGAGAACTTCTTACCCATCCAAGATCCATTACAGCCTTCAATGGCGTCCATAAGCTGAATTCTTCCGGTTTGTATCGTCTGTCACTCTCAAAATGGCGAAGTCAAAGTTCGGGACAATCGCACCACATTACCAAAGCGCGCCAAGAATGGTCGATACTACATTTGCTAACCTCTTAGCTTATTAGCTCAATATTTCAACTAATGAATCCTTCTGTTGGATTGAGGTTAACAAAACGCCGGTCATTGAGTAGGTCCGAGTTAGAGATGCAAGTTTAATCTCGCGAAATTTTATATTTTTTCATTTTTCTTTTTTTTTTTTTCTTTGAATCTGTTTTTCTTTTCCTTTTTCCCGGTTTATCAGTTCCTCATTTCTTTACTTCTTTCTCTTTTTATTTTCTCGGATTTCCTTTTTTTTTCTTTTCTTTTCAAAACTTCGGTTTTCTTTCTTTCTTTCTTTCTTTTTAAACTTTTGCGTTTTCTTTCTTTTTCTTTTCATTACATCAGTTTTCTTTCTTTTTTCACTTATTTGTTTTTCTATCTTTCCCTTTTTTTCATTACTTCGGCTTTCTTTCTTTTTCTTTTTACTACTTCCGTTTTCTTTCTTTCTTTCTTTCTTTTTTTAGTTTCTATTCTATGTTTAATGTTTTATTTCTTCTCTTGCCTTTCTTTTGTTTTCTTTAATTTTTACTGTCTGCTTCTTCAATTTTGGGATTCTTTCTTTCTTTCTTTCTTTCTTTCTTTCTTTCTTTCTAATCGTTCTAAAGACTCCTTTTATAAGATCGTTGTTTCTTTTTAATTTTACCCTCTGTTCGTTTTCTTCTTTTTGTTTTTATTTTAAATAATCTCATATTCAGATCGTCATGCATTTGAAAAAAATACCGAAATACGCACATGGCATAAATATCTAGATCTCTGAAAACGTGAAATACTTTTTTATTTTATTGTAGGGATGAAAGGGGAAAAAAGTAAACAAAATATATTTTTCAATGATATTACATTTACGTCACCTTAATTGAAGAATTATTCAAGAGAAGACAACTCAAAGGGCCAAAAAGACATTTTGAATTCAAGTTGCTTTCAGTGGTCAACTCCTGTTCTTCCGTACATTATCCTCCACGCATTTTTTCATTTCTTTTATTGTTTGTTAATTATTTTTTCTTTTATTTTGCAATTCTCTTTGTTTTCTTTTCCGCATTTGTAAAATGAATCTTTCAATGTGTCTTCATCTCCATTCGTTCACGTTTTCATCTTTTGCTTTACGGATCGAATCAATATATATAGAAGATGTATATTGCTAATATTGCACGCACGCACGCACACACGCACACACACACACACACAAACGCATGCACACGCACTCATATTTGCACACGGCTGTATGAACATATATTCACAGGCACGCACGTGCTCACACACGCACATACATACACACACGCACACACACACACACCTGAATCCACACACGCATAAATACAATCGCGCATTCCCATATACACTCAGATAAAACGCAAAAGAAAATATTTTTTGCAGTGAAATATATATTTGACCAAAATAGAAAAAATGGATTTTAATAAATCTAAATATTTAATACGATTTTAATCCGTTTTCTTTTATTTCTTTAAAAAAATATCAACGCAATTTGCATTCAGAATTTTGCTAATTCATTTTCATATTATTCATTTAACTAGCAACATAGCCCGGCGTTGCCCGTGCTTGATTAAAAAATCGTACGACTCATACAGCAATCGCTATTACTTGACTTAAAATAGTTTTGCCCTTACTTGCATTTAAAGGAGTGCCCTTTGCCGTGCTGATGTTGCTACATGTCTTACTTCTTGCCTATCTCACACTGCGAATTTTTTCTAAGCTCTATACTAAACATTAAATCTGTTACGAAAAAAGAACTAAACAAAATGAACACAAAACGATCAGCTTTAAAAAAGAACTCGTAACTGGAAAAAGCGAATGAAAAAAAATGTTAACAACAAATACTTTTTCACATCTGCGGAATCAGAATCAATGTTGAGTTTAAGCAGGCGAATGAGCCAACTGGAGTAAAGTGCCATGCAGATTTAAATTTTTCCCACTTGTGACGAATGCAGCTATCGATTTTTTTTTTGCATGCTAGCATGCTGGTTAACATTCGTGTTAGTCAGCTGTTGGCTCTCACGGTGGCCAATAGAATCTTCCTGCGTATTCGTGGCAGCCAGCTATAGGCTCTCAATCTGGCCAGTAGAAAATGGCTGCAAACTACATGAAAACTGACGTAGAGGCATGAAAAAATCAATTATTTCCATTATCGATGGGAGTTGGGAAATGCAAAGTCGGTCTTGGTCTTTCCGCTAACTTGGAGCATGTGCATGTAAATTTTGGTGCAAATCCGTCGAAAATTGCGGCCGTGCATTTGTTACACACACACACACACACACACACACACACACACACACACACACACACACACACACACGCATCTTGCCTTTTGTAGATAGAGATAATCCTTTAAATAAAGAAATTTCCAAAAAAATGTGTACAATTTTCTTTTTTCTCTCGACCCCGATTGAAAGAAAGTTTCTTTGCAATCTTCTACGATTAGAAAGCAAATATAAAATGGATTTCTGCCAAATATCGGAATGAGCAAAGATTCGTAGGGATGAAGCGTCATTGTTCTCGTTGAACAGCGAAAAAAGTATTAAATTCTTGCTCGATTAAATCGTCAGATTTTTTAAAATCATTTTTAGTACGATTAACTTTTGAGTAATTTTTTTATTCCATTTTATTTTTGTTGATTTTATTTATGATTTTACAATCGCTAAGGAAGCAGTGTAAACAAACAATATAGCACGGTAATAAAAAGGAGAACAAGAGAAAATAGTTAAACAATGAATGGGAATGATGCAGTAAGGTTAACTTTTGTACGGTGAGGCAGGAAGGCAGTACGTTAAGCGAAGATGGGTTAAAATATCTACAGAAGATAATTTGAAAAATGCTTAGCGCATTGCTTAATTGGTGTTGAGTAAAGACGGCCCGCGCATTCGAAAAAAAAAATCAAATTAGATGAAAGGAAAACTAGTAAAAATTTGGCTTATATTAAACGCAATATATATATATATATATATGGTTATATATATATGTATGTAATATATATGTAATATATATATATATATATATATATATATATATATATATATATAAATATAGATAACTAGACTCGTTTCGAAAAACCCTCGAATTTTTGATTTGCTAATCAAATCAATCTCGAGGGAAAAAAAGGTTTTAAAAAAAGAAAGAGCTACAAACATGAACTTCTGCCGACAAAAAAATCGCACAGATGCAGGTCTGAAGCCCAAAGAAAAAACCCCGATACTTCTCTACAAACTTTTGAAACTGAAACCAACTACACTCTTCCGTTCCTAGATATCATATTACATAGAAATAATAACGAACTCAATGTTGACGTTTACAGAAAGGCGACAAACAAAAATGGTCTGATCAGTTTCTACTCAAACCACTCTTCTAAAATTAAATCTGGAATTTTTACAGGTTTCTATCCGAGAGCATTAAGAATCTGCAGTCCCCAATATTTAGTTAAAGAAGAAACATACATAGAAAACAAATTTAAAACCTACAATACCCATGTCATTTCATCCACAACGCAAGAAGAAAGGCATGCAAAATATACAACCGAAACAAAACTAATAACATAATCCACAATAGTAAATTACATGAAAACAGATACATAATACTACCGACCAACACTGTCACGTCTACTATCCAGAATAACCTATCCCATCTAAATAATCTTAGAACAGTTACAAACACTTCCAAAACCATTATGGATATACTCAGATCCTCAAACACTAATATCAATAATATTTCTGAAGCAGGTATTTATTATATAAATTGCCAAAACTGTTCCTCCCAATATATTAGGAAGAACAGTTTTATAAGTAGAAATTTAAAAAAATGCATTTATGAACACGAAAGAGACCTCACAAAAAACAACTTAACTAATGCACTAGTCATACATAGAAATAAATTCAACCACAATTTTGATTTTAAAAATACTACACTCTTAAAAAAGAAATTAACTCACACAGAAGGAAAATCTTCGTGAGTGCCGCTATTGAATATTATCCAAATATTAATCTACGCCCAGGATTTTTCCCTATTTCACTTTTCTTAACAGAATTACATCTCTCCCAAACAAACGTACGCAACTGTACCAAGAAATCAAAAGAAAATGGTTGAATCCGTCAACACAGCAATAAAAACAATATCTCCACACGTGACAGTAATTGACGTAATTTTCAGTAGACAATATAAATATAATAGTGTTTTCTAAACTCTTCCAGTTGCTAAGGACATTTTGTATTGTTATTAATAGTTACTTTGTTTTAATAAATTCATTTCATTTTTAGTCCACATTGGACGAAAAAGTCCATAATATTACATTGGACGAAACGTTAACTCGGTTAATATATATATATTTATATATATATGATGTTTTTACGTTCCTAAAATATTGTCTTTTTGATCTCTGAGATTAACTCCTGATAAACATTTTTTCATATATATATATATATATATATATATATATATATATATATATATATATATATATGTTCTGGAGATTAAAAAAAAGAATGAAATAGTCTGTCGCCACTGATGTTGATCTTTTATTTTTTACAAAATAGTGCTCCATTCCTGATATTAGACACATTTGGTTAATAAATGTTAGCATACCTTATATGTTAAATGTTTTATAATATATATATATATATATATATATATATATATATATATTCTATAATTTATTTGAGAAAATAGTATGACAAATTGGAAAAAACGTTATTGTGACGCGTTTCATCAATTAATTTAAGTCTGTCCTAACGGACGAAAAATGTGACAAATTGACAAAAACGTTTTTTTTCTAATTTGTCATACTATTTTCCCAATATTTTTTCTTGATATATAAAATTATATATCGTTATGTGATATATATATATATATATATATCGGCAGTAACCATCTTTTGTACGTTTGATTGAATGTGGGGACAGACAAGTAAAATCTTTTAAGTTCTGTTATTATCTAATGTTACAGTTTTCCTTACAGGGCGAAGATTAACTATGTATATAAATCTGTTCGTAATGAATATTTTGTCTATGCATTTCCGGACAATTTGTTAGCCATTTTTAAGGGGTTCATTGTAACAATGTTTTCTAAGCTTGTTTTCTATGTGTTATTGTGTGGAAGTTGTAGAATTTCTAGGTTGTGTTTGAAGAATTGTGGTTGTCGTTCCATGTTATATTGTTAATGTTATATTGTTAATGTTGTTATTATATTGTTATATAATGTTGTTATTATATTGTTATATAATGTTGTTATTATATTGTTATATAATGTTTTTATTATATTGTTATATAATGTTGTTATTATATTGTTATATAATGTTATATTGTTAATGTTGTTATTCTCTTATTGTGTCTAGCAATATCTACAGTTAGAACGAATCTTCCATTCGTCGCATAACTTTTATTACAATATGTTGCGGGATTTTATGTTGCTCAGGTAAAATAAGTCACTATTAGGTTGCGGGTATCACCTCTTTGGTTGTGATATGTGTAGACATTTTACAGTAAATATTTACCGGCTCCTGCAATATTTGTCCCGCAAACATTATCGGCGGACTCCTGTGAATCTTGGTAAAATATAAGTAACACAACACAATGAATTTACGACAAACAACAATTATATGCATGTATTAACACAAGTAATTTTCTGTTTACACAAGTGAAATGAAAGGAAGAATCATTGAAACTAATTATAAGAATGTGCTTGCTTTGTGTGTGTATGAAATAAACGTGTGTGATAGACATGTGTGTGTATGTGCGTGTGTGAGAGAGTTCAAGAATCAGCAGAGGGCGAAGAAAGCGAAGGCGTCCCAGCGGAAGCGAAGGCGTCCCAGCGGAAGCGAGGGCGTCCCAGCGGAAGCGTTCCTTATCTAGCTGCGGCTCCATCTGGAACGAGAGGAAAGATGAAGGAAATGTTTCGCTTTTTATAAACCTAGAAAATGCCGTCAAACAGGAGTCCTTCGCTATGCACAGTGGCGTAACCCACAGCCCCCCCCAGTTGGAGTAATTTTATTTTGCCAATATGTCTATAAAGTTTGAGTATGTTATTTTTTTTTGGCGTCATAGGCTGAAAGAAAAAAAGTCGAATGGTGTAGTTGACATGCCGATGAAAATGTATTCGTTTGAAGTACTGTGTCGTCCGTCAGTTTTTAGTGAGTTAGAATGTAGCTCATTCTAGAAAATATATCTGTTGTATGTTTTTCATGCTGAAAAACTAGATCGACAGAGACCAACGGTTGATGCGGCTGTTAAAATTTTGTAGTTGTCTTCCAATGCACCACGTTGAGTTGATTTTTATTTGGAAGATCCGTTTGTTTTGCTGTGCGTGGAATTATCTTGATGACAAAAATCTAACAGAAAAAGCTTTGATTTGTAAAGTTGTTGAGCTGATGCTTGTGAAATTGCTATCAAGTGTTGAAGCATGTTTCTTGAGAAATTTTGAAGATATCTGCTGTTATAGTCGATTTTTCTCGAAGGTGCAGCTTATCACCGATAGTATTAAATCTTACTTGCAGATGTCTTTTCCGTTTTTGTTAATCTCTGAAACGTCTGTTGGACGACGTATACGTTATATTACATCTTTTTCTGTTAATCCTCAGAAAGAATGCCGTTTTGCTGTGTAGAAAAGAATTGACTTCAGTTTTTGAGTGGTACTTTCTCGGTTTATTTGTAAATTCTAGGCGGCTTTCTTGGGGAAAATGAGCCGTGTTTTAAACTTGTTAGACGAAAGTCGTATATTTCCGTTTGATGAGAAGTTTCCACGCGGCGCGTCAGTTGGGTTTAAATGATGCAGTGATGTATTTGATGAGAATTTCCACGTGATCGCTCAAGTCGTGTTTAAATTTTATGATGTCTCCCGGTGGTAGTAGAAGTCAGATGTGACTGTGCCTAAGAGAAAGAAAGGGTTAAGCAAAAGAAGTAGAGATGATTAGTGTGTTGCTCGCCTGCTGACAAAAAAGGGTTGAAATGAAATAGTAGTAGTAGTAGTAGTAGTAAGGTCAATTAGTAATTTTTGTTCACACATGTTGAATATTACGAACGTTTTTGATGACTTGGAGGTCATTCTTATCTAGGTAATTGCTATGCCGTGTAGAGCATCTTGGACATTTGGAAATTTCCAATTTTGCTCTTTACGTCGGATTTAAATACAAATGTAGTGTAAGAATTCATTTTGTGCCCACGTGGTATGACAGAGAATTTGGTCTGTTTTGAAAAGTGCCGATATGATGCATAGTTGAGTTTACTTATAGTTTTGTGTGTTTCTGTATTCAGCAGAAAATATCGCGTCGGTCGGTCACCATTATGTTGCGCGTATCATCTCTTTGGTAGTGAGGCGTATAGATATTTTATGGTAAATATTTATGGGCACCTACAACATTCGCCCCGCAAACAATATTGGCGGATTCATGTGAGTCCGGGTAAGAAAAAGAATTAAAAAACAACGAATTTCAAACAAACGGCAATTATATGCAAGTATTAACAAAAGTACTTGCATGTGTACACAACTGAAATAAAAAAAAAATAAACATTGAAACTAGCTTTAAAAATGTACTTGTTTTTCAGTTATGTGGCATGCGTAATACACGCTTAGGCGATCATGTGTCTTTCGATACATGACTGACGAGGCAGATTTTTTCCCGCAGTAGGTTGCCATTTCTTTCTGCAGTAGACCAGATGCCATCCAAGGCTATATAACCCGGTAGGTACTGCTATTTACCCATAGCTTGGGGAGAAGAAGAGGATTCATACCTTTCGCAAGGGTATTAGCATGTAAGTGAATGTAATGGATTCAACTGGGAATTCGAGCTCGATTCTCCGATTCGTTTAGGCGATCATGTATCTTTCGATACATGACTGACGAGGCAGATTTTTTTTTCTCGCCCTAGGTTCCATTTCTTTCTGCAGTAGACCAGTTGCCATCCAAGGCTATAGAACCCGGTCTGTTCTGCTATTTATCCATAGCTGGGGCGAGATGAAGAAGATTCATAACTTTCTCAATTCTTAGCACATATTATTAGCACGTAAGTGAACATAATAGATTCGAACTCGGCTCTCCGACTCCTCAATCCGAGCCGCTATCCATTACTTCACCGTGCCTCTTCTTCTTGTTTAGTGTATGAAATAAACGTGTGTGATAGACAAGTGAGTGTATACGCGTGTGTGAGAGAGTTCAAGTGTCAGCAGAGTGCCAAGGAAACGATGGCACCCCAGTGGCAGATTTCTTTATCTATGTTCGACTCCATCTGGAATAAGAGAGAGAAAAAAAAGAGGAAGATGAAGGAAATGTTTGACATTTTATATAGATCTAAAGAGCGCCTCTAACGGCGTCCATTGCAAAGGTAAGGGCTAACCAGAAGTATCTGCGCCATATATATATTTACGTTTTTTTTGTTTTTTTTTTTGGGTGGGTGTGTGTAACAATTGAGGGACAGTGTGCAAAATAACGATGACCCACCCGCTGTCGTGCTAACTTGGTCCCGTTGACGCGTACTGATATCGCTATCGAAGGTGGTTCGTATATAATACGCCACATATATCTTCAAGAACGTTTTGTTCATTTTTAGAAATTCATTTTAAACTTAAAAAATTATAATTAAAAGTTGCTCTTAGTATGAGAAATAAGCAAACTCTGAAATTACAGATTAAATCTACGGACTGTCAAGGATTACTCAGACCTTCCAAAGTTTACACAAAAAATATGCTTTGGAAACTTTTGCAGTAAACATAATTTTGGTTGTAAATATGTAACATTTATGAGGATAATATATGGATATCTTTCCCTGGTTGTTTATAAACTGTACACTTTTCAGTTATTAATGTTAACAACGAACTTTTTAAAATTACAAAATTATTCTTGGATTAAACGAAAATTACTTACAATATAATACATATTACTTATAATAATAATTATTATAATAATATAATTCCTTCTTGCCGTCAATTTTGACGACACGGGTACACTAGTATTGTTATAATTGTTCTAATTTATTATAATTATTGTTGCTAATCTCATATTGTGACTAATATTATCTCTAGTAAGAACGAATCTTCTATACGTCGCATAACTTTTATTATAGTGTTTTGCTATAATTATTCTATTTTATTATTGTTGTTAATTTCTTATTGTACATAATAAGATCCACAGTAAGAACGAATCTTTTATTCGTCACGTAACTTTTATTACAGTTTATTTTTATAAATATTTTATTTTATTATTAGTTATTGTTGTTAATCTCTTATTGTGCCTAATACGATCTAAATTATCCTCTTATTCTCTTATTTTGCCAAATTTATAAATTAACAATTAATTAGATATTCCAGTCATTTTTGCCTTGCATCTATTGGGCTGGCCAAAAAGTCCGTTCGGGTTATTCAATAAAACTTCGACTCAATAAATGAACGAAATATTTGGCTTACCCAATACAACATTTCAGTAAGTCTGGTCAAATTGAGCACAAGTTTGTCTTTAAAACAAATTACATAATCGTTTGTGTAAAAGAAGCAATGAGCGTTTTTTTTTTTTTTTTTTTTTGAGAAGACTCAAAAAGAAGATTTTGATTTTGATCAGCGTTTTTTTCGTTTTTTTTTATTTCTTTTACTTTTATTTTTAATTCCCCATCATACTTACTTAAACTGACTAAAGCGAGTTAGCAAGCGCCATATGTTCTTTCTAGTAACCGAACACAAGTGAATAAATTATTATTGGCCATTTGCTAAATTTTATAAGTAGGAAAAAAAAGAAAGAATCTCAGAGGAGGTCATTACGAAAAGTCATCATTTTTTTTTTTCAGATTTTCAAAACTTTTAATTCGGATTAAAAAAAATTCTTGACGTTAATTTTTTTTATAATGAAAATTAATATGAAGTTCTACATTTGAGATTCGCAAAGTTTTACCTGGGAACTTGCTATATCTTTTTTTTTTAAAGAAAGCAGTTGGTTGCTATTAAATGAAATTAAACGCGAGTAAATAGTAAAAAAAATGTTCATAAAAATAATAAAAGCAATAAAATAGATTAGAATCCGTTGATTTGAAATTAAAGCAGGTTGACATGGCGAGATAAACGGTACTGGAAGGTAAGTGGAGTATTTATCTTTACGTAACAAGTTCACGGTTCACATAGTGTATTATTAGAGAAAATCTACATGAGATTTGCATATCAGATAGATAGATAGATAAATAGATAGATATGAACTGACCGCAATATATATATATATATATATATATATATATATATATATATATAGAGAGAGAGAGAGAGAGAGGGAGGAAGAGAGAGATACATACATACATACATACGTACATGCAAAAGACTTAGATATGAACATAGATAAATATTAACGGACTAAGATAGATACGATACGACACGATACAATACGGCTTGTATGGATATAAAGATAGATAAATAGATAGATATGAACAGAGTGGGGTAGAAAGAAATATATATATGAACAGACTATATATATATATATATATATATATATATATATATATATAGAGAGAGAGAGAGAGAGGGGAGAGAGATATGAACAGACTATATATATATATATATATATATATATAAATATGTATTTATATAGACAGATAGATAGTATAAGGCTTAGATGGATATGAACAGACTGAAACACATAGATATGGCTTAGATAGATAGATAGATAGATAGATAGATAGATAGATAGATAGATGTTGGGTGTGTTTGGGCAATAAATGCTCATTTAAATAAAATAGACAAATTGTGTATGATATATTTTAAAAATAATTTTGGATAATTGACGGATTAATTTCCGTATGTTAAAAATGAAATTATGAAGGATCTGTCTCCAGTTGATGTCTGTTTATGCAGCATTTCGAAATTTCAACTAACTTTAATCGTTATCAAAAATTAAAATCCTGTAATCCTCCTCCTACTCCTCGTCATCATCATCATCATCATCATCGTCATCATCAGTCTCATGATTGGTGTGTTGTCGGCAGGGTCGCTGAGCCCCTGACCAGAACACTCCGTACGTCTCGGTTGAGTTTTAATGTCTGAAGCTCTGTGATGGTTATTCCTGTCCACCCAGGGTTGTTGTCTGATCATTTTTTTTTTTTGCTGTCTTCCTCCTCTTCTTTTGCTTAACGTGTTACCTTATAGAATGGCAGAAGAAACATTATTGGATCCTATGACGTGTCCATATAATTTCCTCTTTCTCTTCTTGACACTAGTTTTGAAATCTTGTTTGATGCTACTTGACACTGTATTGTTATAGCGCGTGTTCTTTATCGCATATATCTTTTGTATTATTAAGGATTCAAGAAAACAACGAAACTCCAAATGTGAATCAACACGTATATATTGAAATAACATACAAGAACAAAATCTCTATCTATAAAAGGCAGGATGTGTGTGTGTGTGTGTGTGTGTAACAAATGCACGGCTGCAATTTTCGACAGATTTGCACCAAAATTTACATGCCCATGCTCCAAGTTATCGGGAAGGCCAAGACCAACTTTGCATTTCCCAACTCCCATCGATAGTGGAAATAATCGATTTTTTTTGCTTCTACGTCAGTTTTCATGTAGTTTGCTGTCATTTTCTACTGGCCAGAGTGAGAGCCAATAGCTGGCTGCCACGAATAGGCAGGAAGATTCTATTGGCCAGCGTGAGAGCCAACAGCTGACTAACACGAATGTTAACCAGCATGCTAGCATGCAAAAAAAAATCGATAGCTGCATTCATCACAAGTGGGAAAAATTTAAATCTGCATGGCACTTTACTCCAATTGGCTCATTCGCTTGCTTAATCTCAACATTGATTCTGATTCCGCAGAACTGGGTTGGATGTGAAAAAGTATTTTTTTTCATTCGGTTTTTCCAGTTACGAGTTCTTTTTTTAAAGCTGATCGTTTTGTGTTCATTTTGTTTAGTTCTTTTTTCGTAACAGATTTAATGTTTAGTATAGAGCTTAGAAAAAATTCGCAGTGTGAGATAGGCAAGAAGTAAGGCATGTAGCAACATCAGCACGGCAAAGGGCACTCCTTTAAAGGCAAGGAAGGGCAAAAATATTTTAAGTCAAGTGATAGCGATTGCTGTATGAGTCGTACGATTTTTGAATCAAGCACGGGCAACGCCGGGCCATGCTGCTAGTATACAATAATTTGTATTCAATGTGTAGATTAAGGGAAAAGAAGTTGCTCCCCTTTTACTGTATTCTGATTTATAATTGATTGTTCGAAAGAAAGTTATCTTTAGAGTGAAATTTTCAGGAATCAATGTTAGAACAAGTCTGCTGTTAGAATAGATAACACAAGAATACAATTGATCAGAAAGTGTGTTGTGTTAGAGAAATTAAGAGAGTCCTGGTTGATTGAACTTGGCTGAGTCACAGAGAGATATGTATATATGTATTACAAAATTATGTGTCTGTGAGTGCGTTTGAAATGTTGTGAGTAAAGTCATAGGTTTGTGTTGACAGGCGAAATTTAGTGGACTCTACTGGCGGCTTGTGAAAAAGTCGCCTCTTTTAAAGCTACAGATAGGCTCCCAGCGAAACCGGGGGGGTGATTTTGCACTAAAATATGTGATTGGTTAAAATTTGACAAATCGCTAAATTTGTGCTAACAAAACAAGTAAGATAGTTCAAAATCGAAAAATTTAAAGCAACGACTGCGGTGGCTAAATTGTTCTATAGAAAGGCAGTATTGATTTATTAGACAATCGCAGACGAATAAAATGTGGGCGTGGGAAAAACATAGCAGTCGCTACAGTATCATTTGGGATGTGGTCTACGTAGGTGACGCCTACAATGGTTATGTAGCATCTTTCGTTTTTCTAATAATTGGATTATTCGCTGTAAATCAACATCACAAATGATACACCATCACATTGCTGTGACTTAAAATACATTAAAAAATAACGTATCGTTTTTAAAACAGAGACACAAAATCATCAAAGGATTTTACTTCTTGACAACCAAACGCTCTAGATCAGTGGTTTTTAACTGGTGTATATGGGCATACTGGTATGCTGCGGCACACTGGTATGCCGCGCGTGTGTTGTAGGTGTGCCGCGAAAAATTTTACAGGTCATTAATTAAATCATTTTCGAAAAGAAATCCAATACACAACAAATGTGCGAAGCAAGCTTTTCCGCAATAAGCAATATTCAAAATAAAATTCGATTACGCCTAGAATTCTGGGAAGAAGATTTAAGAATCTCATTCAGATAAGTGCCAAACGTGATACACAATTGGGCAATCATGTCTCTTTCGATTCATGATAAACTCATTCAGAAATAGCTAAAGCCTCACGTGTATACAACCGCTTTCATTGTTAAAAATGACTTTGAGTGAATGGAGCCTGTGGGTCGTGGCAAAGACCATCCTTCTTTGAACATTGTAAACTGGCGCTACAGAATCACAAAGAACTGTACCAAATAACAGAAACCACATCTTTTGGGAAGTTCCAACAGCAACAACTAAAATGGATAGCATGTGTAACTCGAAGATAGAATAACGAGATACGCAAGATGTTAGCATTTCACATGACTTGAAACAAAGGGTTAAGAAGGAAACCACTGTCAATATTGTAAAGAGCAATAACAGACAGATGCGTAATACGGGGTGGGAGTAATAATGTGGGGTGGGGAGGTTAGAATTTATTTTCAGTATGCAATTAATGGAGGGTCTTAATAAAAGTAGGTGGGCGGAAAATCATTTAAAGTGTCAAAAATTGCGAAAATAATAAACAGAGTGTTCATAATAAGTTCGGGGTGGTTGGAAAATTTCTTCAAAAAAACATCCACCCCATATATTAGGCATATATGTGTAGATTAATGATAATGGTAATAGTAATTGTTATGGTCCGGTTCCTTGTACCACGGTGATAGTCCAAGGTAGAACCAATAAAGAAGAACTCGAACACGGATATGGAATAACACAGATATATTACAAACAGGAATATATACAGAGAAGTAGAAAGTGTTAGTACGAATAATCAGATTTAGTAGTAATTGTCTGAACGCGACTCTGACTCGACTGACTAACTCGCTGCTCTGACTGACGGACCTCACTCCAGACTTCAGGCTGAACTCCCCGCTTCCTCTTGAGGCGCAGTATTTATTACATATGGAATAGTCCATTATGTTATTATGGGTAAGGACCCCTAACAGTAATATTAACCGTTTCCTTATAAAGAAACATTCAGCATTCATTGACCGTGCGTCCAGTGAACCGGTTGGTTGAAATTTATAAAGTCTTTCAGGAACATAGGTTTCTCAAGTCATGTAGCTGTTATCGTTCTTTCCAGTACTGATGAGCGTTTCCTTCGTAATCTTTTGTTTGACATAGTGTGAAATGTTAATGAATCTTCTGACCTGGCATCTCGGTTTTAGTTAATTTCCCACCGCCGTAATGTAACTTCCCTGGGCCTTTTCTATAAAGACTTTCATGGTAATTGTTCGTATGAGCTCTTCGCTATGGTACCTAGACTTCATTAATTTAAGTGCAGTACTAGATTGGCATCAAGATCTCATCAATTTACAGTTGAGCTGGCTAGATGTAACCGTAAGTTCTATGCTAGCAGTTTCTTTTCTCGCACTTCTCGCTTGTGGAACTTTCTTCCGGCTCCATGCTTTCCAGTCAAATTTGACCTTCAAAAATTTAAATGCAATGTCAGTCGTTAGATACTGTCTTCTTGATTCCTCCTCTTTTATTGTTCTCGATCCTTAATAATGTTTTTCTTTTTTTCTTATTCTTCCACGCTCAGTAACCATTTGTGTCATAGTAGATTTATTGCCTTGCTTGGGGTGAAATGATTAAAAAAGAGTAGAATACTCTCTTACATTCTCCTTCCCTTTGCATTTTTGATCTTGCTCAATAACTCTCTATCATGAGTGGCTCTTGAGCCTTGTATTGGGTAAACTATCAGTAAAAAAAGATTATCATTTATTTTAGTGTTCATATTAGTGAACACTGAAAAGTGTTTGACTATGACCTTTCTCCTTCTGTATACCAAATACTCACAAAAGAATACGTAGGTACTATACAACCACTGGCCTATCTTTATAAGCTGGGAAATACGCATTCCTTAACCTTAAAAATTATATTAGGACCTTGAATAGGTTTTTCGCTGATTTTTCATGAAAATGAATGTTTTATTTCCCAAAAATAGTCAGAAACATGTCACTGAAAGTATTTTCCATCACTAGCCACTCCTTTTCCCCATCTTTCTGGCAGCATTTGAATTCCATATCAGAAAAACGACACATCACTTGAGGCTAACCAAGAGTCTTACTCATTTTTTTTGCATCTTCATAAGAATGAAAGTGCTGCTTGGCCAGGCCATGTGCTAGCGATTGGAACAAATGATAATCAGACGGGGCAATGTCTGGTGAATACAGCGAGTGGGGTAGGACTTCCCATTTAAGCGTTTCCAAGTAGGTTTTCACCCGTTTTACAACATGGGGCCTCGCGTTGTCATATTGCAAAATCACTTTGTCATGTCTCTGCTCGTACAGCCGTTGTTTTTTTCTTTAATGCTCAGCTCAAACGTATCAATTGTAGTCGATAGCGATCTCCCGTGATGGTTTCGGTCGGTCTAAGCAGCTCATAATACACTTCACTCAGCTGATCCCACGAAATGCAGAGCAGAAGCTTCGAAAAATGGATATTCGCCTTTCCCGCTAATGTTGATGCCGCACGATCTTCTACGCTTAGATTTATCGTAGTTTATCCACTTTTCATCGCCGGTCATTATACGATGGAAAAACCTTTCCTTTCCTGCCGTTGAAGCAGCTGTTCACACGTGACAAGACGCCGTTCGACATCTCTCGGCTTCAACTCGTACGGTACCCAATATCCTTGCTTTTGAATCATTCCTAACGTTTTCAAACGATTCCAACATTTTGTGTGATTAACTCCTAATGATTCTGCAAGTTCAGCTTGCGACTAACATGAGTCCAATTCTCAGTCTTCAAACTTTTTCGGTGAGCCAGGGCGTTCTTCACCTTTATCTTCAACATCAAAATCATTATTTTTGAAGCGTCTGAACCAATCTCTATGTTGTTTCCAAGAGAACAATATCGCCGTAAGTCTCAACAAGTATTCTATATGCTTTAGCTGCAGATTTCTTTTGAATAAAGTAGTGCAGTAAAATTCTCCGGAAATACACCTGCTTTAACACGAAATCCGACATATTTAATGCTATGAAAAGGAAAGTTGTTCACACTTCTGCGAAATTACATACACTGAATTTCGAGCTTGCTTATAGTACTTCCTTATGGATGCGTTACCATCTGAGATTACATGCACGCACATCTGGTAACGCTGTGTTGGAAAACAGCGAGAACTTATTCAAGGTCCTAATAATTTATTTAGAAGATAAAATAAATCTTAATCTTCTTTTATTAAGTTTAACATCTTATTAATTTGAATTGTATCAGACACCATATGAAATGGAACACAACACAAAGAAATCCGGAGTAATGATGAAAAGCACAGGCAAGACCAGTATCAGCGTCACCGTGGACGGCGAACCGCTGGAGGAAGTTTCCAGCTTCAAATACTTGGGAGCAGCCCTATCAAAAGATGGCGCTTGCAACGTTACGCCACAGCCACAGCGGTGATGGTCTGGTTGGAAAGGATATGGAAGTGCAACATCAGCGTCCCTACCAAGTTCAAGCTCTGCAAATCGCTTGTCGTATCCATTCTCGTCTATGGGTGCGAGAATTGAGGATTCCTGGTTGAGGCAGGAAAAAGGATCCAGGCGTTTGAGAACAAAATGTTTTAGAAAACATACTCAGCAACTCGCTACTATTAAGTGTCAGAAGATATGCCATGATTTGGCCACGTCACACGGCAGAAAAAAGCCTCTGCAAGACCATCATGCAAGGTACTGATCGGAGGCTGATGCAAGCGGGGACGGCAAGAGCTGGTCAGACATCAGACTCTTGAGAGCCATCGACCAACAAATCATCTTGGAGGAGGTTATCTTTTTTCTTCTGCTCTTATGCCCCAGCACTCAATGGATTGAACACTGAACAGCAAATGTGTTCTCCGACAGGATTCGAACCTGCACTCTCCTTTGCAGAAGGAACCTCCGTTTGATCCGCCAGATTTAAAGGCAAGTAGAACGTTGTTTGATTGGGAAATTTTTCGTAGCCGATATATATATATATATATATATGACCGTAGCAGCCACACACAGAATTTCACTATCCAAAACACATCCTTGATAATGGCTCGAGAATAGCCGAAAGCGCTCGGAACAATAATAACTATAGACAATTCCTATATTCTTTAACTCCTGAAAAACGGAAAAAAATGTTAGATTGCTGGAATAACAGATAAATTAAATCATCCTTGTCGGCTGTTATCAATGAAAGATGTATGAAAGAAAGATTGCTGCCTAAATACACACAAAAATATGTAGTTTTTTTTTTGTTTTTTTTCAAAGAGCACTGGAAACTTTTACACACACGTAATATCATTTTTCGTCTGATGGTTAATGGCTACAAAATATTTAATGTTTGCGAGACAGTTGCAGGGAGAGAAAGAGAGAAAAAGAGACAGAGAGACAGAGAGAGAAAGAGATAGAGAAAGAGAGACAGACAGACAGAGGGAGACAGTTGCAGGGAGAGAAAGAGAGAAAGAGAGACAGAGAGAGAGAGAAAGAGATAGAGAAAGAGAGACAGACAGACAGAGGGAGACAGAGAAAGAGACATAGAAAGAGAGAGAAACAGAGAGAGAGAGAGAGAGTGTGTGTGTGTTTGTATGTGCGCATGCGCGTACCTATTTACATTCTGCGTAGAAAGTCGCATGTTTAAGCTGATTAATAATTAGATCGTTAAAGTGGAATCACGTGACAAATGGATTAAGGATTATACAAACAAACCGTACTTTGTTTTGTTTTGCTTGTTTTTGTTTTTAATTAATTTTTTCATTCGATGATTGTTCGCTCACTATTTAGATTATTACTACGTTTTTATCCGTGGGTGTGGGTGAAATTTGATAAAATACTGACATTTCTCTCCATAGCTTTTACTTTTCTGTTTTTCTTTCAAATATTTTTTTTAGAGTGATATTTATTATTGGAAATCTCGTGGACTATGGAGTCGCTTTAATAAAGCATTTCATTATCGTCTGTTCTTTAATGAAACAACTGTCGTTCGACTAATATTTATTGGCTTTTTATTTTGCCCACTTTTGATGCGGAGTAGCTTTCGACTCGTTGGTTTGATGATTAAGAACATTAGGATGATGTGTAATTCATATTCTATTTGCTTTCTTTCGATTTGTTTATTATTACGATATTTTTAACGTGATTAAGATGTAATACTTGTAATTACTACGTTCTCTTACATTATCTCGCTCCCTCTCCCTTCCTCTATCTCTTACTTGGTCTCTTCATCTCTCTCTCTCTCTCTCTCTCTCTCTCTCTCTCTCTCTCTCTATCTATCTATATATATATATATATATATATATATATATATATATATATATATATCTTTCTATCTATCTATCGATCTATCTATCTATCTCAGTCTGTTCATATCTATCTATCTCAGTCTGTTCGTATCTATCTATCTCAGTCTGTTCGTATGTATGTTCATATGTAGGTATCTATCGATCTCAGTCTGTTAATAATATCTATCTATCTATCTATCTATCTATCTATCTATCTATTTCAGTCATTTTGTATATATATATAGTATGCATGTATGCATCTCTCTCTTTCTCTTTCTCTCTCTCTCTCTCTCTCTCTCTCTCTCTCTCTCTCTCTCTCTCTCTCTCTCTCTATATATATATATATATATATATATATATATATATATATATATATTTAGTTTATGAAAAAAACTAGGTAATCCGTATGGGTAAACCTAAGAAGGATAAAATCCTGAGAGCTCAATGTAAGTCCAGAGCAAATAATTTAAATAAAAAACAGACCACTTTTTAAGGTTCCATGTAATAAATTATTTCACCACAGCACTTTTAAAAGGACTGCGGATCATCAGACTTTAATTTCCAAACAAAAAATGAAAAGAAAATTACCAAATTTTGACGGGCCGTATTAAATATATGTAAATTAACGAAGTGAGGAAATGGGGGGGTAGAGAAGACATGAGTGAGTTAGCAGATATTGACACATTTAAACGGTTAACTTAACGGAAGTTATATATTGATATCGAAGGGGTAGAGAAGAAAAAACCCATAGAGAGAAAAAGAGGGAAGGAAGTTAGAGAAGATGTCACTAATTTTCTTTGTAAAAAAAAAAGGCTAGAAATAGACGCTGTTATATTGTTTTACTTTGAAAGTGTTATTTTGGGGGTTCATAAAGATTATAATGTTTGATATAAATTTGAATGTCTCTAAACTGTCTACAAATAATTTAATTTGATGTTTGTTAGTGATTTAAATTTTTTTTTTTAAATTTTAGGGATTTTCTATGAAATAGTCGATTAGAAAAAATATTCATAGAAAGTAAATTAAAAGAATAAAATTTTATTTTAAAATATAAGTTTACTTCTAGTAATCTTTTTTAATCTCTTTAAAAAATTTTATTATTGATTATTAAGTTGACATCTCTATCCGTTTGAATTTTGTTCATGAATTTAACTCGTGACTGTTTCTAGATAGGTAATCTCTTTTACTTAAATTTTAGTTAAGTTAATCTGGGGTAATATTTGAAGGTAATATTAAAGATCTTGCTCTGTCATATACTGTATACAAACCCATGCAAATATCACATTCCTTTACATGTTCAATCACTCATACAGGCACCCATGTGCCGATATACACAGGTAACTTCATGTATTAACACCTACCTAAATATAAAAAATGTTTCCAATTTAAATATTTTATCATCAATAATGATTATTAAAGGGTAATATATTTCAATTTAAATTAAATTACCAATTTAAAAAATTTTCTTCCATATTATAAAGAATTTTAAACTCACATTTCCAATTGGAGAATATTAAATGAGAAAATGGAACGTGTGTATATGTGATATTTGCATAGGTGTGTATACAGTATATGACAGAGTAAGATCTTTAATATTACCATCACTGGATTAATTTCAATTCCAGATCATAGTTTCTGTTTTAGGAATGTGTGTCTTAAATCTTGGAACACTTGATTAAGAATGTTGTTTTACTAACAGTTGAAGTTAACCTTTGTTTTGTGTCTATGTCGTTTAATCTGTTGTGGGGTCGTGATTTCTGTTGAGGCAGAAAGAATTTTCTCTCTGGTCTCGCGTTATTAGATGTTCATATAGAATTTTTCATTGATTTTTTTCCCCTTTGGTAAATGTCAACATCTGTGAATACTTAAGGTTAGTTTTTGTTAGTTTAATCTAACAAATTAAAACTTGTTATGTCATTTAATGTAAAATATGAGAAACGTGGTTGAAAAGCAGAGGAAGCAGCAACTTATTATTTTTTTTTTTATAAATCATAAATTCCTGTCAGCCATATTATCAGTCTTATATGCAATCTGCTGTCAAGAGATACAACAAACGTCGGTTAGAATTTTACATCAAAAATGTTCAAGTACAGGAACGCTTTGATTTAAATGTAATTTTAAGTACTAGAATTTTTTTTTGTAAAACATTGATACATGTTGGAATCCTCATATTTCGTTTTTCATTTTTAACAGCTAAGAATAAATTCTTAGGATTTCTTAATCTTCAGCATGCAACATACAACTGGCCATACGTAAATATTTCTCTCTGGAGCCAAATTCCAACTTTTTGAAGCGTTTGGCCTTGTGATTTGTTTTAAGTTTCTCCCAAAATCAGGGCGGAACTGGAAACTGGATTCTTGGATATATAATAACTTAAAAAATGATATACAAAAAACAATATTTCATTTTTATTAGACAAGTATTTGTTATTTTAATCATTAAATTGTTTTTTTAAAATAGTTCGAGTATTTTTGTATGTTGAATAATAAACTTTTAAATTTCCCAAAACAATTAATGGAAATTTATTGTACTAAGCTACGCATCCTAGTAAAACGAACTGTACTTTATACCCACTTAACTGTTTGCACTCCCCCCCAGGCCACAAGTTTGGTTTCGATCGGTCAATGCATGGCTATTTTAGAGGGCGTGACGGACGGACGGACAGACTAAAGGCGTAGAATTTTATATATAGATAGAAGTTGGCTGTATTTAGATATATAACTTAGCCGGTTTCTTTATGCTTTCTATTGCTTTTGTTTTTATTTCTTAAATTTTTATTTTCATTTTGGAGCGAAACGTATTATTTAGGATCTTTTTTTCTCCATTTTTTCAAATGATTACCTATTATTCGTCTATATTATAGATTTGTATATCATCTCTCGCAGTATGCAAATTAATAAAACCCAAAAAATATTGGAGAAAAGGAAATTGAAAAGAGAACAGACAGTACCAGAGGTAAAAAGGAAATTGCTACGAATCCAAAACACCAACCCGAAAACTCGAGTCACGTGCTCAAATAGCCTCGTCAGATCGAGACTTTTATGTGAATATGGCGCCAAATACGATCAGAAATATCTATACTGTATGCAACTGCTTTCTATGGTCAGTGGTTGAAAAGTGCTTTGAGAGAGTGAAACCTGACGGTCTTGGTAAAGATCATACTATCTTTGAACATTGCATAAGCATGAAGCTACAGAATCACAAACAAAAAACTGTACCAGATAGCGGAAACCACATGGAGACTATCAACAGCGGCAACAACTAAAATGGATAACACATGTAACTCGAAGAGAAAATAATGACATAATCAAGGATTTCACACCACTTCAAATAAAAGGTTAGGAAGGAAAAACCGCTGAATACTGAAAAGATCGATAACAGAAAGATTTTATAAATTATGACCGAAAGCAGCATTGGCTGAACGGTCAGCTGAATGGCGAAATGTTTCCTTGTAAGGAAATGGCTAATTTTACTATTACTATTTATATTCGTGTTATTGTTCCCATCCTTGCTGATATGGTTTCCGGGCTTCTTGAAGTATATATCAATCTGGATAACTTATGTAACAGTGAATTCTGAACTGAACCCTTTACTTAATCTACATAGACTATTCTCGTTCCACTGCTTAAATCTAGGGATATCGTCTATTATTTATTTTCATTTAGTACTGTTCAGTTATTGCTCGCCCGTTTCCACTGAGTACATATACCCGGCCCCGGTATTGGACTCACAACAACTATGCCACCAAGTCTTTTAATTACTAGGACTTTGTTCCATAGGAGAAAGTGTTGTAGTAAACATAGAGCCTCAAACGTAAGCTGACTGCAGATCAGGTTGCAACCGTTGCTGCTGCTGCTGTTACGGTTGCTCTCTGTAATTTTTGGAACTCTGCTACCGCCAATGTTTTGATTGCTGCTGTTACGATTGAAGACATCCTGTCAGTTGTGTTACTTTCCTTATTAGCGGTTCCTATGTTGTATTTATTTCTACGCTAGGCCTACTAATGATGTTTCAATAACCTCCAGAAACATTGAGATGTCTAACTTTCCAGTGTTTTTCCTTGTCTAGTATTTTCATTTAATTCCACAGAGGCTGATGACTAGCCTTCCTCTCCATACATGATCAGTCATGAACGATTCTATTGTCTCAACTGTTACAATAGATTTCGATGTTCGTCCAGACTAGACATTAGGAAACAAAACGAGAACAGTCGCCGTAGATAAAATAAAGGATACTGATCAGAATTCGCTGTAAGTAACACAGAACGATATACACTTGAGAAAGGTTGGAAGACACAACGGTGGAAATGTTGTGATAAAGACAACAAAGATGAATACAAATAGTACCAATAAAAATAGTGTAAATGATAATGGCTTCTCATCCGGGAAATTCGGACAAAGCAACGAAGGTGAGAACAATCGTCTGAGTTTAAATAATGGTAGCTGCTCATCCCAAAATTTCGGACAAAAGATAACAGAGCGGTAATAAAAAAAAGACAAATGTGATGACAAAAGTCTGGGTGTAAATTAAGTAAATACTCATCCTAGAAAATTCAGCATATTTAATTAATATTTTCTTTTTTTTTAATTCACTTTCTGCAATTTTGATTTTAATTCTTACAATGGGTGTTGATTTTTCTACTGATGACGTCGACGGATATTTCATCTCCTCCCAAAGATTGGACAATAGGTTCAGTTCGAAATTCCCTAAAACTTATCCAGTTTAACAGGTACTTGATGGAGGCTGGAGGACATAATGACCGAAACGTTGTGATTAATAACATTCAAAATGAAGACATTCGTCTAAGTGTAAATAATCATTAAGCAGGAACAACTAAGTTGGCCAGAAGATCAGAATCATTCTAAGCAGAAGTAATGTCCGCACAACCAACTTTATAAATATAGAGAACAACCATAAATAAAACTGCAATGTCAAAAACTCAAGATCAAGATGGAAACCAAACAATGGATAGTGCATGTAACTTAAAGAGAAAATAATGGAAATTCATTGTCACTCTGCAAAACTTTGGTTCTCTGTGTCGCGCCAGAAGGTTTTTCTCGTCTGAGTCCATCCTTCACATCTACAAATCTACTATTCATCCTTGCATTGAATACTGTTGCCATATATGGTCTGGTCCCCCCCCCTGTTCATCTCGAGGTTTTCGACAAAATCCAAAGACAGATATGCAATGTGATCAGTCCTGACTTGTGGTCTCAACTCCAGTCACTTTCTCACCAACGTAATGTGGTTTCTCTGTGTCTTTTCTATAAATATTTTCATGGCACTTCTTCTGACAAGCTAATTTCACTGGTGCCCTGATTGCATGAATTTAAGCGTGCTACTAGACTGGCATCTTGGTCCCACCTGTTTGCTGTTGAAACAGTTAAATGTAACCGTCTCTTCTATTCCAACAGCTTCTTCTCTTACACTTCCCGACAGTAGAACTCCCTTCCACGTACATACTTCCCTGATAATTATAATCTTCAAAAATTTAAATGTAATGTCAATTGGCATCTTCTGATGCCTTGATTCGCATTTTTCTTTTTATCCTTTCCTCAATCCCCCCCTACACTCAGTCTTTTCTCTTACTTTCAGTCTCTGTAGGCCCTTGCATATTAGTGGAACTCTCACCTTGCTTGGGGTGAAATGCTTAAAAAAAAAGGGAGGAAGGAAACCCCCATCAGTACTGAAAAGCACAATAACACCTACTGGATTTGAGAAACATATTTTCCCGAAAATTTGTTTTAAGAGAAATATTTTATAAATTTCAAGCAAAAGAAATATTGCTTGCTCAATGAAGGAATGTCAAATGTTTCTTTAGGGGGAAAAGGCTAATATGCGTAATAAAAAAGGACCAGATGAGATATCCACAAACATGGACAGAGCAACAAAAATGGAGACATTAGACCAAGTATAAATAATGAAAACAATAATAGCTTCTCAACCAAGAAATTGCCAAAAGGAACCTAAATTTATTTAAGATTTCATGGGTACATTTGATTATTTTGTCTGTTTAATTAATATTTTTTTAAAAATTCACTTCTCACAATTTTAATTCTCACAATGGGAGATAATTGTTCTGCTGATGATGTTTAGATTGGTCAATAGATTGGTCAATCATGTTAAGCAGAAGTAAATTCCGCACAAATGGACAGACAACCGATTTGAAAGAAAATGGCAGTGTAAAAAGAAGATCAAAATAGAAACAATTGATTCAGGTTCAAATGATTCACAACCATACTCAAAAAGATTATCCTAACAATTAAATAAAAATTATCTGGGAGATTATAACTTGCTTACCTATGATGTTGTGAGATCGTCCCACCTTTTCAGGCAACAAACTGTTTGTAATGCCCGCTAGGTATGCCATAGCGACCATACAGTGTCCTAAGAAATGTTTTTAGCTAGGAGAAATAAACTACATCCAATTTCAAAATTTAATTACGTAATCCCAACTCAACATAAATAAACAGTATTTGGAACTGGAAGCTACTCCATTTGATAGTATCAGTGCTTGGATTCGATTTTCATGGATTTTATCAAATTATCAACAAACGTCTGATCCATATTTTGCCACTCCTTTAGCAATGTTTCTTTAAGGGTTGCCACTGAAGTGATTTCGGTTGCACGCTCTCTAAGTCTTCGGTCAAGATGCTCCCAAACGTGCTCTATTGGATTCATGTCAGGACTTTAGGCTACCCATGGCAGTGATTTGATTCCTTGCGATTCCTTCCAGGCCTTTGCTACTTTTCTCGCATGACATGGCGCTCCATCTTCTTGAAAAAGGTAGACATTCTTGTCAATCTGATTGGTTTCAAATAGTGGGTGTAGTCCTTTCTCTAATATTTGACACTATTTTGGACCATTAAACCACTCATCAACAAGATTGAGCTCAGATTTCCCTCCAAACCAGACAGCGCTCCACACCATTACACTAATCCCTGCATGTTTCACGGTCGCCTGCAAACATTCAGTGTTCCAAGTCTCACTCGTATTTCTCCAAACTTAAACCTGTCTCGAATTCGAATATCGGCAGAATTTACTTTAATCTGATCAAATTACAGACTGCCAAAATTCATAAACTTTGCTCTAGAATTCACTTGCCCAGTCCATCTGTCTGTTCCTGCTAATCTCTGAAACCAAGGGCTTCTTTCTTGCAACTCTTCATTGATAGCCTAGCTCTTTTAGAGTCTTTCTCACCGCATATAGCAACATTTCAATGCTGTTGGCGACATCTTTGACGCTTTGATGACTTTTTCTGATGACTTCCCTCTTCAGCACCCTTTTTGTTCATTCAGACACGATGCTTGGTCTTCCTAAACGTTGTTCCACACGACAATGGCCTTCTTCATTAAATTTCTTGACAATATTATTAACCATTTGATGATTAACCTGGAAAAACCTAGCAATTTCTCTATTTCACTTGCCACACAGATGTTATCCTATTATTTGCCCTCATTGAAATTCACCAATTTCCTTACTTCCGCGAACTTTCATTGCAAAACATAAGTCAACTATCATTCATAGATTAGATTAGCTTGATACTAACACAGTATTGTCTGAAAAAAAAGACATTACGTTATTACACAAGCCAAAATTAAGAGTGGCTAAAAACTTATCATAGTCCAATCTATGTATCTCATACTGTTCGTCCATGCTTAGAATATTGCTGCTACTTGTGGTCCGGTGCCCTTGTTATTTACCTTGAGCTCCCTGATAAAACCCAAAGAAGAATCAGCAATATTATTGGTCCTGATCTGGCGGCTCGGCTTTAGTTCCATTCCCACCGCCGTTATCTACTGTCGTCCTGATAACAATTTCCGCTCATTATTAATGTTTCTGTTCCTAATACTTCCATACCAAGTAACCCCTGTCTTAGTGACTTTATTTCCTTACATAGGGTGATGTCGATTTAAAAAAAGAAATAAGATAAACGAAAGAGAAAATTATTATGACTCATTGCATCACATCTGGCTAACATTCTCGGCTTAAATGAAGTGGAAAGACTATATTGAATCCATTGCTAGGTCAGTTGCAAAGACAGTCGCTTAATTGTGTCGTGCAAGACAATTTTTCTCTCCAGAATCTATCTTAAATATCTATAAATCTATCATTCATCCATGCCTAGAATATTGCTGCCACATATGGTCCGGTGCTCCTTCTATATATTTAGAGATCCTTGATATGTAACTGTAGAACAATGTTTGTAAACGATCTCGCAGACGGTTGATAACGCGTTTGGTTCACAATGGAATCCCGTGAATTTAGGTTTCTGCCAAAGTTAGTGAAATATCTATTGAACCTGAAAAACGTTTTTGCTGATAATAACAAATTAATGTGTGCATGCACGCACACACAGAGAAATTCTAATCCCTGAAGAGGATGGACGTCAAAAATCGGAAGTTAGATAAACATCGTCGTCATTTAAAGAAAGACCTAAATCCATTTGGATCAACTGCCTTCATTTACGGAATTTTTTTTTATCAAATATCGACTGGCTGTGAGCGCCAGTTCCATTAGCGCAAGAATCCATCACGCGGCATAATAAAATCGAAAGAGTATCCTTCCGGCGTAATAATCAAATCTGTCGCTAACGGAAAAAGTAATTACTTGAAAGCCAGAAACAAAAGGTAGGTATATCGCATCTTTGGCGTCACGTGACTTTGCGTGATTAACGCATTAGATATAATGGCACCGAAAATGCTCGGCTATATCAAACGTTTTAACAGACTGTTCTTGCCAAGCAGGCGACTGTTGATCGAGAAGAAAACGCTTAGCCTTCTGTCGGGCGTAACTGAAATTGCTGACGTAGGTGAGAAGATCTAACGCCATTATATACTGACGTAATATTGTAAACAATGTTCGCGCCCAAGATAAACGCTTACAAACACACACACACACACACACACACACACACACACACATACAGACACACAAACAAATTGTTGTGTCCGAGATACACCCCCTACACCCACGCCAACGTACAGAGGATTAGCAAAATATATATATCTATTAATTTTTGGTGAGTAATTTGTCCTGACGGAAAACACTTACGATATTCCATTTTCTATACACACACACACACACACACACACACGCACACACACACACACGTCCTAGGTATGACGATAAACTACATCCGCATCCTGGGTAAGACGATAAACTGTATCCGCATCCTGGGTAAGACGATAAACTACGTCCAACGACAACAAGGCCTCTGATCAGGAGGTTTTAAGGAGCATGGAACCAACTCTTAATTGCTGGTGTTCCCAGGTTCACTCTGACCCGGGGTGGTAGCACCTGCGGTGTTCTGTACAGTTTTGCTGACAACATTTACTTTGCCTAAGACATCGCATCAGACATTCTTCATCTATAGAAAACTGAGGTTGATGCACGATGCAAGCGTTTTATTGTGATGACAGGCGAAGCTGACCGCTCAGCCATACTACATAAACACTGGCTAATATGCAAAATAGAAACATTGCATTAGTAAATATTTGATATAATGTAAAGGTTACTAAAACAACATTAATTGTGGCAAATAAATTTAACAGATATGCAAAGTTTTATAGCCGAAAACAATCATTCTGTCCTAGTCACACTCTCTTTCATTTTTCTCAAAATGACTTGATTTGATTTCCATCATTTGTATATCCTTGCTTGATCCAGCTTTTAATATTGTGGAGTGAGCGGCTTGGGTAAAGAAGGCGTGGCTCTTCGGGTACAATCCGTTGTGTTACGTATACTTAGATGAGTATCAGCAGCGGAATTTAGTGAGTAGCGACGCGATATTGTGTCTAGTCAGTTTCTCCTTCGTCACCGTGGCCCGTTGGTCCAGTGGTATGACGCTTGTGTTGTATCGTAACGGCCCGAGTTTGATTCTCGCTAGTGGATGCGCACCGCCGATGAGTCCCAATTAGTCTTCTAGACTCGATGATCTACGATAAATGATTATTCAAATCCTTCAAAAATTTCTATCACATATAAATATAAGGTGTTTAATAACTTGGACTGATTTTAAATGTGAATTAATTTTTTTCTTTTTTTTTCACATTTAACAACTTAAGCCTTTGGCAATTTCAACCATGGACAGATTAGCAATCAAACAAAGTCTTAAAGTTATCGAAGCCTATTACGAAAATGGATGTTCAAACAGAAATGCAGTGAGATGTTCCCGGGTTTCATCATCTCTCGAAACAACGAAGTCAATTAGCCATCACGATCGTGCGACTTGACGCCTTTAGATTTCTTCCTTTGGAGTCATCTCAAAAGTAAGGTCTATGCAAACAAGCCAACAAAAATTCAACAGTTGAAGGATGAGATAATAAGGCATATTGGTGAGATCGAAGAGCAACTATGCAGAGACGTCATCAAATATTTTGACCATCGAGTGGAGGTGTGCCGCCGAAGCCTTGTGTACATTTTTGGCGTTTTTTCCCATACATAATTGCCATGACTTAAATAACATGATCCAATAGAGAAATAAATTTTCACCAATGACACTGATGTATTTACTGCTGAATTTGATCCGTCTTAATGAAACATTCTTTATTTTATATATATATATATATATATATATATATATATATATAAATGCATAAATGCATGTAAGTTATTTTCAGGTAGAGTGTGCCTGTAATGGAATGAAATGAATAAAGAGAGACAAGAGGAAAAACTATTCTTAGCCGACGCGTTTTGTCCTCAGAGACATTTCAAGGCAGTGTAGGATTTATTTTGTTGCACGTGTTTATATACAAAAGCGATGATGTCATTGGATTATCAAGGCTTTAAAATTTGAGAACGTTCATCAGGCGGTTGAAAAGTCAGGCAAGTCAAGTGACCAGGACCGAAGTTAGGTTAACTTCGGTGATCGTACGAGAAACGGTGTTTCAATATGAAGCGGTTGTAACCCTTCAAAATTTATATTCGTCTATTTCCAGGAGGCGCATTATATATATATATATATATATATATATATATATATATATTGCCAATGATGACAAACGCAGAAAATATAACATCCCATCTTCCCTTAAAGATTACAAATTACCGTGAACGTTATCAACCAGTTTGATCATCTGCTTAAGAAAATTCTGATATGGTGTTTTATTTCAATTTCATCATTAAATTTATGATATGCTTTCCATAACTTTGGGGTATTCAGTTAGATGCAGATCTAAATTAGGTGAAATTAGCCAATCTCCATCACGCCTTAATATCCGGAATCTATCTATCTATCTATTTATCTATCTATCTATCTATCTATCTATCACAGCCTGTTCGTATCTATCTATCTATCTATCTATCTATCTATCTATCTATCTATCTATCCTGTATCCTTTTATAATTCTATTATCATTGCTCGGCCATGAAAGAGCCTTCAGCAATAAACTCACTTTGTATAACTTTCTTTATTCTTGATATAAACTTTAGAAAAAGGAATAAAATCGATTTATTTTAAATTTCCAAGATTGCCTTCACTTCCTGCTGTGAAAAGACGAACGAACATCATTTGCTTCCATATCGTTTATTTGTGAAAAGGCCCTTTTTCCCCTAGATGAGAAGGATTGCATTCAATTTTTTTTATTCTTTCACATGAGAGCTTTTCGATTATCACTTGAACTCGGCAACCATTTGACTATGCCAGAAAGATTAAGTCGTTGTACTTTTAGTTATTAAACTGCAGCCATCATCAATTGATGTTTCCTTGGAGTTCAGCACATATCAATTTACGATTTAAATTTTTTCTAACGATATGGGCATCATTCATTCATGATTCTTGTCTCGAGTGACTAACTCGCAATTCTAGCCTTCATTTGGTTACTATGTACTTTTAAACAATTCACCTCAAGTAAGGCGATAATGCCACTATGACGCAAGGGGCTACTGGGAGAAAAAGAGAATGAAGAAACTTTAGAAGGAACTAGAAACCCAGTTCTAAATTGGTACACATGGAATAAAATTCCAATAATCAAAAACACTATTCATAAAAGGGTGCTCAATACTGAGTAGAGCTAAAAATATTTATTCAACTTTATAACATATGAATGTTATAAAATCACTACAAAATTTGCAATTTTCTTTCGACATTTCTGGTATCTTTTCTTGAAGGAAAAAGAAAATCATCACTTGATAAAACACCAGAAATGTCGAAACAAAATTGCTTTTGTAGTGATTTTATAACATTATATGTTATAAAGTTGAATATATATATATATATATATATATATATATATATATATATATATATATATATATATAAAAAAAAAGGCTTAAACACTAATATTCCATGGTTATAATTTATTACATTGGAATCGTAGTAATTACGATCAATTCATCAGACCTACAAATTCAAAAAGCTTTTTGAATTTGTAGGTCTGATGAATTGGATCGTGATTACGATTGCAATGTAATAAATTATAACCATGGATTATTAGTGTTTAAGCCTTTTTATTATATTCTTACTCTGTCCTGTATTAGTGTATTAACCACTAATATTATCAATTTATCAATCAATCTATCTATCTATATATATTGATGCATGTATTAGGATTAATTTCAATCTTTTCCCCAACTTAAAATTAATGCTAATATATTACGGAAACTACTATTAGCTTGTACTACTGAAGTCCCTTTCTTCGATCATCATAATCATATATATATATACAAAGTGATGGTGTCTCCATGGGTTCAGTACTGGGTCCAACATTTAGCAATTTCTACATGTCGAACCTCGAAAATAAGATATTTACAGATGTTAAAAAAACTTCCATCTATCTAAGATATGTTGATGATATCCTTATGTTAGTTAAAAATACAAAAGAAATACTTCAACTTCAAAAACGTTTCCAAAATAATTCTGTCCTTAAATTCACATATGAACTCAATACTAATAATAAAATCCCCTTCCTTGACATATTGATAAACACAAATAATATCAAATTTACTATTTCGCCATACAAAAAACCTAGCAGCATAAATTCTTGTACACTTAACTACAAGATCGAATGCCCATATTACTACAAAATAGCAATTATAAAGAATCTAATACATCGTGCAGAAACTAATTCATCCACAAAACAGATTTTTTACAGTGAACTAAAGAATATAAAACAAACACTTATTAATAATAGCTTTCCAAACTATATAGTTGATGAACAAATAAGATGCTTTCTTAGAAATCTCAATACGAAGCAAATAGTACATAATACTGTTTCTACTAATCTCAAACATATTAATCTCCTATATCGTAATCAAATGCATACTAATTATAAACAAAATGAAAATATACTAAAATATTCGTAAATACTAATATATCTACAACAGATTCTAGCAAAAAAAATTAAATTAATCATATATTACACTAAATCTAGTATATCCAACTTAATTATTCACAATGATTCTTCTCCATCGGTTAACGATTTGCAAAAAAAAAACAAAAAACAACTTAGTTTACAAATTCAAGTGCCCTTTGGGAGATTGTATCTCCAACGAATTAAATAATATTTATGTTGGTCACACCACAAACTCGCTTTCACGACGCTTGACACTACATTTGAATGATAACTCTAACATTTTTAGGCATTTAAAACAACATGCCTGGCCGCATACACAATACCAGAAAATCCTTGTTGAAAACACAATTATACTTAAACATGAAAAACTGAAAATTCTTGAAGCTATATACATAAAACAGTTGAAACCTAACCTGAACAAAATAAACTATGAAATCTTCACAAATATTCTTAAATGCCTATAATTGGTAACAGAAGCCATTGGTTTATACCAACGGCTTCCCATACCTAATACTTCTCGTTTTCACTCTCGCGTGGTTATGTGTAAAGTCATGCTGCAGTGCGATTTTCGCTTCCAGCGTCTTGTATGCACGAGTTTCTCGTTGCTTTGAAATCTTCCATGTAAACAAAAACAAACTATCATTATTGTTTTGTCCGTGTATTGTTTAACATATTGTAATGTAATTGTCATCTTTGATAATGTCTTATGTAAACCGAAAAAAAGACCTTTTAAAGATGTCATTCCACCTGATACACATTACTTTCGATACATCGATGACATTTTATTTATCTACCCACATAAGCATGATTTAAACGAGATTACTGATAGATTAAATAGAATAGAACCTACTATAGAATTTACCTATGAACTTGAATCTAATAATTCCTTACCTTTTTTAGACATATTACTCATTAAAAATAAAAATAAATTAGAATTCAAAGTATATCGTAAACCTACATGTAAAAATGACTATTTACATTTTTACTCTCACCATGATACTAACACTAAGAAGGGTATTGTTATTGGATTCTATTTGAGGGCTCTTCGCATCTGTTCATCAAAATATTTAAATGATGAATTTACATATATTGAGGATACCTTTTCAAATCTTTCGTATCCGAGACAATTATTACAGAGAGCTAAAAATAAAGCGTTGAAAATTCACTCATCAGCGCAAAATGACACCTCGAAGGCCACTACAACTAGATCAATGAAAGATACAATTTCAGCTGCCTCTGATAATATTTCGTTTGCTCGCATCTTTTTACCAAATAACCATTTGACCGAACGTATCTCTCATAATCTAAATGCATTAAAAATTAGAACTACTATATTACCTACTAGGACTATCCGTAGCTTATTAAATAGCACCAGCAGACAACATATTACATCCGATGCTTGCATCTATCAAATATCATGCAAAAACTGTGACCTAAAATATGTGGGTGAAACATGTAGGTCCGTAAAATCTCGTGTTTTCGAACATAAACGAGATATTCGTCTCGGTAATTTTAACAATGCTTTAGTTGTACACACAACTAAAGCAGATCATAATTTCGATTTCGATTCCGTGGAAGTATTAAAATATTTTCATAATAAAAATCTCAGGAGGATTTATGAAGCAGGTATAATATCCATCTCACGCACGGTGAATACTAGACCTGGTTTCTTTAATATTTCTCCTTTTTTAGCGAGATTGATGCTCGACAAGCATACACATAAAAAATTTTAGAACCTAATAGAATTCTTTTCATTTTCTTTTTCATTTCAAAATAATCACAAACTTTTAGGAATACGTTATGAAAGCGTCGCCCATGTGACGACGGCGTGACCATGTTAGACGGAAGGCTGATCATTTTAAAAATTTTCAGTTATCTGTTTTGAATAAGACTTGTGTTTTTATGTCCATCGTATTTGTCATATTGAACTGAATTGTATTTTAATGAATATTGTCTTGAAAAAGGTTTATTAAACCGAAACGTCAGACGTCGACATTTCATTCATTTTAACTACATTTAAGGATTTTTGTTTGTTTTTTCAGAATTTTTCTTCATTCTGTCGGATTTATATCCATTTACACTTGCTTATATATATATATATATATATATATATATATATATATATATATATATATATATATATATATATAATATGGTAAATATTAGAATGTTTAAATATACATATAGAGAATAGGAATAATTTAATAAGGAGTGTAGGTGTAATTTATTAAGGAGTGGAGAAATAACTGGATTCCGCCAGTAGCGGTAATTTAATTACATTCGAATTTTAACAATAATGTTAGTAGGAATAATTTAATAAGGAGTATAGGAGTAATAAGGAGAGTAGGAATAAAGTAATTCCGACAGTAGGAGCAATTTAACAATGATGATGGCAGGAGTTACTTAATACTCGATATAATGGTATTTGGAATAACCACTGATTTGTGTCGACGCATTTTATCATTTTAGGATTTCTGTTGTATTGATGAGTGTAGTTTTTACGGACTAAAACTAAAAATGGCTTACCTCGAAATCGATTAAGACTGAAACCTTTTCAGTCTATTTATAAGACAAAAATGATACAATTTCCAGTTTTTTCTGTTGGTTGAGTTTATACATTTAATTCTTGAACAATAGTCATGGTCATTAATTGATGTCTTAGCGGTGGTCATCATTTGATAATTTAAGTATTTTCCAATGCTATAGGCTTCATTCTTTCATGATTCCAGTCTAAATAACTGATTGGTAACTTTACAATTCACCAGTTACTATTTACTAGGATTGATGTGGTTAATATATATATATATATATATATAGATAGATAGATAGATAGAGAGAGAGAGATAAATAGACGGAGAAAGAGAGAGAAATAAAAAAGAAATATTGAAAATAAATTATTATTACGCTAGAAAATTATGCTTCCAAATCATAGTGAAAGAAATAAAAGGAGAATGAATAATTTATTCTTTTTAATTTATCAATTTTTTTTTTTTACCCTCACCTCCCGCGTCCATTACTCAGAGTCCCGCGCCATCAGGACCATCGATGGCGGTACATTGGTCTTGTGTCCAACAAAGGACCAGTCAGCCGAACATCCACAACACCATCTCTCAGTGCCGTCTTCGCTAGTACGGACACGTCCTGCATTGACTTGGTAAATATCCTACCAAAGTCTTCTACCAGGCGAAGACCTTGCGACAGACCACGCAGCCGCTGGTAGTACGTTGTCAACCAGGACCATCAGCTGATCAATCTGACACTGGAGGATATCCCGATATTGAAAAAGACAAGGTGGTTCTCGTGGGCCCAATGCCTTCATGAAATGAAATTTAGCAGCAGCAGCAGCAACTCAGGGGACGATTGCATGGGATTGCAGCAAAAGAAATGTCTTAGTTAACGATGATCAGGACACATATAAGCCTTAAACAACGGCCATCATCAATTGGTGTTTCGTTGGAGATCAGCGGATATCGTCAAATGATGATTTAAACACTTTTTCTAACGATACGGTGATAATTGACCTAGATCGGTGGCCGCATGGGAATATTAGGTGCTTTAAGTTTGAATGTGCGGGTGGTGTAATTGACAATGTCTCGGAATTATTAATCGGAGAACCGAGTTCCAATTCCAGTTGCGTTCGTTATATTCACTTATATATATATATAATGGCAGGAGTAATATAATAAGGAGAGTAGGACAAATTTAATGAGAAGAGTGGGAGTAATTTAATAAGGAGAGGAGGAGGAATTTTAAAATGGAAGATAAAAGTGATTTGATAAAGGAGTAGGACTGATTTTATTAGGAGAGTAAGGAGAGTAGGACAAATTTAATAAAGAAAGTAGGAGTAATTGAATGAGGAGTGTAGGAGTAATTTCATGAGGAGTAATTTAATAACATCAGAATTTTAAGAATAATGACGGAAGGAGTAAGTTAATAATAGAAATACATGTATTTCAATAACCTATTATCTGTGTCAACGCACATTATCCTTTTAATAGTAGTTGTAATCGCCATTAAAGAACATTTTTATTAGGCCACAATCAAGAAATACAAACATTTTCATCGATTAGGAACAAAACTTTTTAATCTATTTAAAAGACAAAAAAGATTCAAGCTCGTAACTTCTTCTGTTGGCTAAGGTAATATAGTTAAACCTTAAACGACGAGCATCATCAGTTTCATTTTTCATTGGAGATCAACGGAAATCGTCAATTGATGATTTAGACATTTTCCAACGTTACAGTCATCATTGAATTCATGATTTAAGTCTAAATGACTAATTGACAATAGTCCTGGGTATGACGATAAACTACATCCGGCAGCAAGGCGTTTGATCAGGAGATTGGAAGTTTTGAGGAAAGTGCAAGCACCTCTTAACTGCTGTTGTTCCCAGATCCACCCTGACCAGGAGTGGTAGCACCTGTTGGGATCCCAGTCATGGGCAAATACTGAACCCCACAAACAAAAGCAAAACACTATGAAAATATAAAAGTACATTTTTATAGTAAAGTTACCAACAATACCTATTTGCAGTAAAATTACCAACAATAGATTTTAAAAACAATTTGAAGCTATGAAATTGTGTGCAAAATATTTAGATATCGGCATTACATAACCCACAGAGGTGTTGATATGCTGCTAATCAAAATCAACCAACCAACTGTCAAATCTAGGATTCATGAGATTACGATTTACGATTTACTATGGTAGACACGGTGGAGTAATGGATAGCGGCTCGGATTGAGAAATCAGAGAGCCGAGTTCGTAATTCCAGTCGAATCCTTGGTAAAGGTATGAATCCTCTTCCTCTCTCCCCAGCTATGGGTAAATATGGACAGACCGGGTTCTATAGTCTTGGATGGCAACTTACTGAGTGGAAAAAATCTGCCTTGTCAGTCATGATCACTTAAGCATGTATCACGTGTGATGTTCGTGTGTATATTCTTGAAGAGTTTTGGTTGAATTTATTTATCGTCATACCCAGGACTCTATTCTTGAAAAATATCGAATGTGCATCTCTATTGTGAATTGAATGCTTCAAGGAATATCTTAATATTAACAAATTATTTAACTTTAGTAACCTAAATTTGTTTTATTTCACCTTCTTTTTCTTTAACTTGTATAATGTGATATTAAGCAAGGAACTGGAAGGGAGTTCCACAGGCGAGAAGTGCGAGAAAGAAACTATTAGAATAGAACTTACGGTTATATCTTTCTAGTTCAATAGTAAAAGGATGCGACCTAATTGCCAATCTAGTATCAAGTTTAAATTCAAGTTCTTGAAGAAACATGCCACTGAAATAATTTCGACAACAGCAGTCTCTTTAGGCGAGTCACTAGAAGAGATTCCGGATACAGGAAGCAGAAAATTGCCAATCCAGAACACTCAATATGAAGAATCTTATCGCCAAAAGTCATAACATCCATCCTTATTAATACATCAGAAGAAGGAACCGGGAAGCCTATTCTAAAGAGGAAGCAAGGGATAAACATCTACTTCTGTTTAAGAGATGGGGATGGTATGTAACCGTTTAATAGGCAAACCTAACTACTCCTGTTAAGAGAAAAAAGTAATAAATAAATTTATATTAAGTTTTTTTTTTTCTCTTAAACAATTGTATTTGTTCCTTGTTCATTTTGAATTTTTATTTTAATAAAATTTAATAGTTTCAACTATCGGCCGCTTTACACTCTACCCCGATCTTTTGAACAAGAGTAGATGTTTATCATGTTTCCTGTTTAGGGTTGGGTTTCTGGTTCCTTTTATAGTGTTTTCCTTCTCCTTTCGCTTCCAGTGACCCCATGCGTTTTGGTGGTATTATCATTTTGCTTGGGGTGATGATGCCTCTTACTCTGTAATCCTTTAGTGACTTTTGGACTAATGTGAGCATCATTGTAAAAAAAGTCATCATTGTAAGATTATGAATATAGTGTCACAGTGAGTATAGTATTGTTATATTTTGATGGTAAGATAAAATTTATTCTTCCACGCCCATTCCAATAAACTGTTAATGTTATGTAGTATTTATCGTTTTGAAGGAATGGGGTTCTTTTATGCGTTGTGCCTATTTCTTTCAGTAAGCGATCATAGCTTTCCTCAAATTTCTATTCTTGCTAGTTTGAAGCAAGTTGTTATGAATACACTCCAATGGGTGCGCAGGATCGCCTCATCAGTGATATTATTGACTTGGGGTCATGACAAGTTTCGGGTCTTTCAACATCATAATTGTTCAGCTAAGAGACCCCACCGAAACAATTCCGGCAGGTGATACTAAAGCAAATACTTACCGAGCACACAACAACGGACATATAAATAACTTTCACTGCTGATCTTGAAATAGCAAGCGACCAATCAGAAACACCCTACGTCACTTCCCCATCAGCCAAAATGAGACAAAAAGAAAACAAACTGAATTCTCATCTTTTTTCTCTTAGGGTCCAACACGTGGAAAGACCCACGTTCTCAACGAACACTGCTTGACATAACAGGTAAGGATTTGCTAATAATAATAATAATAATAATAATAATAATATCGCTCCCAGTCCCTCTTCTGACATTGATTTACACTTAGGTGGGTTACTAGTTTCACAGGCGAGAAGTGTGAGAAAAGAAACTATTAGAATAGAACTTATGGTTGAATATAGATATTTCAACATTAAATCGATGACACCCAATTGCCAACGTAGGAGAACGCTTAAATTCATGCGGCCGAGATAACAAGGATGAAATCTGATTAGAACAATTGCCATGAAAATATTTATAGAAAAGACAGAGGGAAGCCACTTGACGGTGATGGGAAAGTGACTGAAGCCGAGATGGCGCGTCAAGACCTATAACATTACAGACCCTCCTTTGGATTTTTAGAGAATCTCGAGATATATAGCAGGAAATAAAGTACAACAATATTATAGCTGTATTATTAAATATCTATGAGCATTTGCGTTTACAGATAAACCTATCGACCTATATTGCTTTTTTAAGTTGAGGCATTCATACTTTAGATCATTTTAATTTACATCCCCCCCTCAACATTATCCTCTTCCTATTGGCATAGCGAAAGATGACTTCCATAAAGTAAACAAAGTATTAAAAATAGGAAAATCTCTTTAGAATCAAAGAAAAGACTGCTGAACTGCTACGTAATAGTAATTCTCCGATACGGTAGTAAACGCTGAACAATTTCTCACTGATGAAGAGAAGATTCGAAGCAACGGAAATGTGGTTTTACAGAAGGATACTGAGACTGTGCCATGTGTCCTTGATAAAGGTGTTAGTTAGACCCAGTGACAGGACCTAAAGAGTGTAAGTTCAATACCTGGTTAAGGCGGTGGAGAGCTTGGAGAGGGGAATTAACAGGTGATAATTGATAACTGACATCCATTAGATATGGCACGTGAAACTAGAACAGTCTACTCCAGTGAGTGAAATAAAGATTTCAGTTCGACATTCCAACCACTTGAAGAAGGCTGGAGCGTACAACGGCCGAAACGTTGTGATAAATATGTCAACAAAGATGAGGACAATAGTCCGAATAATGTAAATAATGTACTGCAGATCTCATTGTTTTTTGTTGTCATAATTGTTCCAAATTCTTCTTCTTATTGGATTTTGAAGCAGTCTCTCTTCAAAAGTATAGAAATCTTTTTACGTTTCATTGCACCTCCAACTTCTTTTTGAATTTTATGATTTTCATTTTGTGTGGTGGAGCGATTTATACTTTTTCTATCTTGAAAAATAAATACAGAAAAATGAAAAATCGTAACCCAATGAAAATAATATAAGGATGCCTTCATCTGAAATTAAAAAACTGAAACAAATTTTTTTTTTTAATTTAGACTCTAGGACTATTGTTAGCAACAACAAAATTATTTAATATTTTTTTGAGATTTAAAAAAATCTATAATATTGTTTTAATAATTTTATTCACGCTATTTACATTGTTCGGACTGCAGTCCTCATCTGTGTTATCATATTCCGAACGTTTCAGCTGTTGTATGCTCTGGCCTTCTTCGGATGGCTGAAATTTCGAACTGAAACCTTTATTTCATCAACCGGGGTAGATTGTTCTAGTTCCACATGGCGTGCCTCTTCCGTTTCAATTTCAGTTTCAGTTATTTCCCTTTAGTAACTCAACTCTCCAAGTTTTTGTTCACCTCTGCTGTGGCGAGGTATTGAACTCACAACTCTTTGGGTCACGTTACTGTCAGTTGGAGAGTTGAGATTTTAAAGGGAAATAACTCAAACTGAAATTGAAACGGAAGAGGCATGACACGTCTTGGCTTTTACTGCGTTTCGCATGTCCACCTAGGAATTCATGTTTCCTACTATTTTTTAATGAAATATATTAAATATGCTGAGTTTGAGTTTTCACCTATGTTGTATTGCACAGTTCTACGACACGTGATCAGTAGTCAACTATTGACTTGTGTTTTAATGGAACTGTTGTTAGAAAAGTGGCATATTAAACGGCATGACAATGTTGTAGTATATATATATATATATATATATATATATATATATATATATATAGTTTTAAGGTGTGCTGTATTTATGGGATAAAGTGCTCAATATCAGAGATAGAGCGTATCTAAATATAAATATAAAAGTGAAAATTGAAGTCAACATTCAGAGGCTTATATATATATATATATATATATATATATATATATAGGATAGAATATATACAACAAAACGTGCAGACAGATTAATGAGAAGTGTCAACACTCTCCCAGAACGCAAATCGAACATATCTCTTACATGTGATCAATGTGACTGCATTTGCTTTTCAAAAGCAAGTCTACTCAGCCATACGGGGAGTCATCGTAATGTCAACTATCAATATGACTTCTCCGATGATCGTACTTGTACTATCTGCCATGAAGTGTGTCGATCAGCCAGAGGTGTCACACGACATTTCCACAGCCAGCATCCAGAATGGCAAGCTGCAGTAGAAATACATAGAGATGAGCAATTACATTATCTCTATGTATTAGACCTGTTGTTCCCAACGTGGGGCGCACCCTCTGCAGGGGGCAATTTTATTTTTGATGGGAGGCAATTTGGGAATGATTTATTAACAGTGAATTTTGTACTTCAAATGACCTTTACCTTTTTTTTCATAGATGCCAGTTTCTTTGAATGTTCAGACTAAGTTTAGGCTTCGTTTACGCGAATATGAGTTTACTTTATGAATAAGAATAATATGTCACTGTTGGGGGTGGGCATCAGTCTTTTGGAGATGCTTAGCTAGGGCATGCTCAAAAAAGTTTAGGAAACATTGTGTTAGACTCTTTTGTAGTTTCAGTGGAAACAGAAAATGGAATTATCAGTTATTTTAAACGCGAAGATTTACTTATGTCTAAAATTATTTTAACCCACAGATTATCTTAAGCTCGCAATTACAAAGTGTGCTGAAAAGTTGTAGGCCTGTCTAAGAAGGAATTGCAAAAAAACAACAAAAATAAACAACATCTCAAATTCTTAACCAGTTGGTTAGTTCTGGAGAAATGGTCAGATCCGAGAACTTTTCAATAACTACCCCGTGACTACAATCTTGACCTCTTCAAGTCTACGGTTAACCTTTATCTTTCCTGCATCACCCTATGAATTTCACTTCTTGCCTTTTTTTGCGCTCATACAACACCACACAGTAACCATCTACCTTGAGTGACTCTTGGGTCTTGTATTGGGTGAACAATAGTATTAAAAAATTTGGATTGGAATTTTATAAAATATCAGAAGATTAATATATTTCTGTCTAGCGAATCATATCACACAAATGTAGAACTGTCACAGTTGCCTCAAAAATAGACTAACTTCATTCATAGGGGAGTGGTGATCCATTCTTTCGTGTGAATTTCTCAACCAGGAATACTTTTGTAGATTTGTATTGCATGTACATCTGAAAATTAATTAATTTCGAGTTTGTTATAGTTAAATAGTAACGTGATATGACCGTAAGGCCGCGAGGGTTAGATATAATATAACTGTGTGTAATTATATGTTTATGTATGGCGCAATAGTATTAGAAAAATCAATAAAATTATACTCTACAAAACGTCTTTGTACAAAAGCTCATTGGATTGTTCTATTATTTACTGTTCTATGTTAAATTGTGGCAACATACTTCCTTAAGAAGAGACATTAAGTGCCTTGGAGTAAATGGTCAAAAATTTGAGCGATGGGAGCAAATTGTTGGAATTTTAAGACACTGAAAATATGGTCACAATCTTGAGCCATTGAAGCAACTGGTCAGAATTTTGTAGCACAGACAAAAATTATCAGAGTTTTGAAGTTTTGAAGCAAGTGGTCCAAATTTTGGACCATTCAAGGAAATGGTCAGAATTTTCGACAATTGAAAGAAAAATTTAGAATTTTGTTGCAAAAATTTTGAACCATTGAAAAAATGGTCAGAATTTTGAGCGATGGGAGCAGATAGTTGGAATTTTGAAGTATTGAAAAAATGAACCATTGAAAGAAATGGTCAGAATTTTGAAAAATTGAATGAAAAATTTAGAAATTTGTAGCAGCGAATGAAATAATCAGAAGTTTGACCCATTGAAGCAAACGGTCAGAAGTTCGAAATGGGCAGAAATTTGAGACATTGAAGATAATGTTAAAATTTTTATTCATTAAACAAAAAACAGAGTTTTGAACCACTGAACACAAAAGGTCAGAATATCAAACTGAATGAAATGACTACAATTTTAAACTATTGTAGCAAGTGATCGGAATTTTGAGCCATTGAACCAAATAATCAGAAGCTTGAACTGTTAAAGCAAATGGATTCCTACTTTAAACTCAGTCCTGGATTACATTCAGTTCGAACTGATGTAAGGGTAAATATCTACCCTTCAACCGTAAAAAAGAGTAGCAGGAAATAGATTCCGACGAGTTTTAAACTAGTAATCGATATGTTGAGAATTCATCTTCGCTGGACAGCGGTTTAATTAACACGACTACGGTAGCTGGAGAAGGAAAAAGAAATCTGTAATCATATTATCGATTACTCAAGGCAAATATTAATGCTATATATTTTTTTTATACAAGAATTAATCTTAAACAACTTCAGTTCTGAAATGAAATAGATTTATTATTAATTCAAAAATTTATTTTCAATCGACAAATTTAACGTAACTCTAATCTAAATGATTTTGTTTAAATGCTCACACCGTTATTTCTTCGTAAAGAATATTGAAAGCCCTTCGATGTACCCTGAGATCGAGATGAATAACTATCAAATTAAATTTTGTGGCATTGAAGCAAATGGTTAGAATTTTGAACAATTGAAGTGAATGGTTGGAATTTAAATCCAATGAAAGAAATTGTCAGGATTTTATAACATTGAATAAAATATTGCGAATTTTTATCTAACCAAATGATTCGAATTTCGCACAAATATTCCAATGGATGTTCTCGATTTTCTACGTATTTGACATTTCTTTTCATTATTTTCAACTTTGCTGATTGACGAGGTTTTAGAGGATAGCAGAATGTGATTTGGTCTTCTTAAGTCAAATGTTTTTTCATGACAAATATTTACTTTCTCTTCTGCTGTTATTGGCTAAACTATGACTTCCGACTCACTCAATAGGCGCGTTTATACTTCATTCATCTGTGTGCATCTTCAGTCATTTTCTCATAGAAGTGATGTGACCTCCCTCTGTCTTTTCTACAAATATTTTCAGGCAACTTTTCTGATGACCATTTTTTTTAACCTTGACTGCATATATTTAAGTGTGCTATTAGACTGGTAATTAGGTCTCACTGTTTTACTGTTGAACTAGCTAGATGCAACCGCCACTTCAATTCTAACAGTTTTCTTTTCTCGCACTTCTCACGTGTGAATTTCCCTTCCGATTTCTTGCTTCCCAGCCAACTACAATCTTATAAAAAAATTAAATGTAACCTCAATCGCCATCATTTGTTTTCTTGTATTCTGTTCCTTCATTGTCTTTTCTCCACACCTCATCACTAATGTCTTCTCTGCAACTCCCACCCTTTGTCCTGGTGGCATTTTTGCTTTGCTTGGAGTAAAACAATTAAAAAAAATGTGCGTGTGTCCATCAGGAGTTTCTGCGAAATAAAGTTATTTTTCTATGTACCGTATCCCTTCAGCACGTGGGCGATCATATCTCTCCACAATTTCCTGTCCTTTGTAGGTCTTTCTACTCAACCTCTTGTCTTCAATATGTCCCTTGATTATCAAATGTTCCTTTTACTATATATTTTGCTTCTGAAAGTAAAAAAAAGAAAGACTGTTTTCTGTCTAACCAACATACTTTACTGTCTTACGTCTGAGACAAGTCGCTTAATCCTGAAATCGCCTTCTCAAAATCTATTGAAGAACAAGACTTCTGTTGTAGCTGAAATCCTTACCTCATATATATATATACATATATATATATTTACCTTAAATATTGCCTGATATATATATATATATATATATATATATATATATATATATATATATATATATATATATATATATATATATAAACCCTTTTTCAAATTCATTGAAACAACCGCTTTAGTTTCCTTTCTTTCACCATACGGTCAGTTTTAGTCTTACTGGAGTGACAGGGTGGAATCGTTTACTTTTTTCTCCTCAGATTAAGTCAGTTGCAGTGGTGGGCAATAATATGAATATATTTTTGAGGTGTATGATGAAATTTGTTTTTTGCGTCATCCGTGATTGCATCAGTTTTTCATCATGCTGAGACACTATTGTCTCGACTGTCGATTAGTTGTCCTATGGCCAATGGACGTTACACCAAAGAAGCGTACGAAAATTTTAACGCTGCACGAACACACTGGCAAGCCTTACCAGTGAGCAAATCGAGAATCTGTGGTCAATCTACAAGGAACGACATCGTTGAATAGACATACGAAATACTAACATGTTCACTGGGTTATGTTTCATTGGAAAAATGCAAAAAAAGTTAATAATAACGGAATTATTCGTTTTGTTTCAATTAATTTGCACAAGGGTATATATATATATATATATATATATATATATATATCGGGTTTAACATCAAAATTATCCAAATCGTGTAACAGCAAAATTGTCCAACTCTTAGATTAAGCTTTGAACCGTTGTATCTTAGAAATGATTAAAGATATCTTACTGGAAATTTCCGAGGTATTGGACTCTGCTTTGAACAATAAGAATACGAACAATAAGTTCTAAGTTGAAATTATCATCCCTTTTGCTGTTGTGACCTCCTGATCCAGTTTTCTTCGGTACCGTTACCTCTTTTTTAAACTTATTCACCATTCTCTTGGTGCTTCTTGAATGGAAGTCAGAGTATGAATGTTGCTACCATTACTGGAGGCCTGAATGATCTTTTTTCTCACCATTGCTCAGTTGGGAAGAAATAGTGCATCTGACACAAAACGATTTTAACTTGTTCTCTTTCTAGGTAAATTGCTCAAAGGTTTTTTGTTACGACAAATGACGTCAAGATGGCTAAACGTCTTATCTGAAAACCTGTAAAAAGTAAATGAATTAGTTTAGTGGATTTTTCGATATTAAACATTTTGTGGGCTGAACAATTATTGCATGCTGTTACATGATTCAGACAATTTTATGTGACAACCGGTGTATATATATATATATATATATATATATATATATATATATATATATATATATATATAGGAATTGGAATCAAATACCGATCAAATATGGATCGGAATCCGACAGAATGATAACATAAACGTTTTATATTTGTTCGTTATCTTTTCACACACACATATATATATATATAGAGGGTGTCAATAAAGTTCGTGTGCACTATAAAAATTTATAACTTTATTTGTATTTGCGATAGAAATAATCTGTTATAAAGTTTAATGTATCTAGTTTTAAGTATAGCTAAAATAGCTCATTTTGATTTCAGGTATTACTGTAAATCAGTTTGCAAATGTTTTCCATGATCTGCAAAATCGTATTACCCTTTGTATTGCTAATGATGGAGGACATGTGGAAACTAAAATAAAAGTTCAATAAAACCTTAAAAAATATAGATTTACTTCTTTCTAATCCTTTTTACAAATGATTTCTATCGCAAATACAAATAAAGTTATAATTTTTTAATTGCACATGAACTTTATGGACACACTGTATATATATATATATATATATATATATATATATATATATATATTATTCTAAAGAGTTCATAGATTTTCTTCAAAAAGTTATTTTTAGTGGTTACGTGTATTTGAACAGGTGTCCCTTTTTCTACTTATATCTCAGAGATGTATTATGATTAATTGCATTATTTACATTATTCGGACTGTTATCCTCATCTTAATTGACATATTCGCAACGTTTCGGTCGTTGTACGCTTCGCCCTTCTTCAGGTGATTGGAATTTCGAACCGAACCCTTTATTCATCTCCGGAGTAAATTGTTGTAATTCCACATGCCATGCCTCTTCCGGATCTCTCAGTTATTTTGCTTTAACTCATCTCTCCAAGTTTTGATTCACCACCGATGCGGCCTGGGATTGAACTCACAACTCTTTGGGTCTACTCACTGGATCTAACCAACGTATTTATCCACTGGTTTATGTGTCCTTGAGGACTAACTGAGACACCCGGAAGAGGCATAGCACGTGGAACTAGAATAATCTACTCTGGTGGACCAAATAAAGGGTTCGGTTCGAAATTCCAATCACCCGAAGAAGGCCGGGGCGTACAACGGCCGAAACGTTGTGATAAATATGGCGACAAACATGAGAATGATAGTCTGAATAATGTAAATAGTGAACGACCGAAATGTTGTGAATATGGCAAGGAAGATGAGGATAGCAGTTTGAATAATGTCAATAATGCAAGTAATGTACCCTTTATTTTAAACTATTTATTTCGTCTACCGACCTACGTACGCTAGAAAAGGAAATCCAGCCGGTGGTCACGTTTTTTTTGTTTTCTCGATTACGTAAGCCGATAGACGAAATAATTACCGTTTAAAATACACGCAGCGTCTACTCAAATACAGGTATCTGCTAAAAATAACTTTTGAACTAACACACACATAAACACAAACACACACACACATATATATATATAAAACCGTATGCATGCTTCATATATGTGAATTCAAACAGTGACGAATTGTGACTCACAATATGTCTTTTATTTCACACCTCTCTATGAATATATATAAATGAATATGCAAGTATATACATAACAAATATTTACAAATGCTTACCACAGATACGCCTACATTCATATAAACAATAACTATATACATATATGTATATACCATTTTTTTATACATGTTTCATGTAGAACACATTTTTACTTTGTATATGGAACCACACATTCTTGTCTATAAACATACGTACAAAAATGAAAATATTTCTACCACTTCTAGCTGTACACACACATTATTATGTACATCGATTTGTCAAACAACTTTATCTTCGTAATGCAATTGTACAACACAGTTCCATCTAAGAAGGGCCGAGGTGTCGAAATTATTTTCATGTCATGTCTTTCATTAAAGATTTGATATTGTTTCGTCAGGTAAATATTGTCTGTTTAAAATACGTGAAGAGAAGTGTGATATATTTAGCACTCATGTTTTTTCTATTCTAAAAAAAGAAATAATCTATAAAAAGAGAATTTTTTGTCTTTTAATTAATTGCAAATAATAATTTACATAATTTAAGAATTTTAAATATTCTGTTTGATTTAGATTCAAAAAGATAGGTGGCACCGAACTCGACACATTTATGTGTATTAAAGCCTATCTTGAGAACATCTTAATGTAGTCTGTAGTAAAAAAACTTCCTGTCTTCAGAGGTTTCCAATTTTTTTTTTCAAATTGAAAATAAATTGGAAATACCATTTAAATTTACCAAGAAAATTCGAAGTCGGGATAAAAATTAATATTTAAATTCATGTAATCTTTTCATATAATATTATTAACGCTTTATTTTTAATATCATTTTAATATTGAGCACTAAATATAAAATATCTGCTGTTTCTTAAATCTTCATATATATATATATATATATATATATATATATATATATATATATATATGTATATATATATATATATATATATATATATATATATAGAGAGAGAGAGAGAGAGAGAGAGATATATATATATATATATATATATATATATATATATATATATATATATATATATATACAGAGATAGATAGATAGATAGATAGATAGATAGATAGATAGATAGATAGATAAAGAATAAATAGGATTTAGTGTATTGGGCAGCAGATCATTATTCAAGTATATATTGTAAATATAACAGACAATGAATGTCTATAATATTTGATCAGGAGTCGATCTAAGCCTCGTATAGTGGCTTCATCGTTCGGGAGAAAATAAAAACAAAAACTGTTTGGATATTTTATTATGCTGTTTCTTGATTATGTGAGCCGAAAGCTTAGATTGAGGAACAGCTTAATAAAAAAAAATATCCAAATGTTGGACAGTTTTTGTATTTATTTTAACCCGAAAATAAAGCCACTATACGAAGATTGGAACGGCTCATGATCAAACATAATAGAGATAGACATTCGTTGTCTGTTATATTTAATAATATATCTTTGAATATATATATATATATATATATATATATATATATATATATATATATATATATATATATATATAAAATGTTATTTTAGTGGATACTCATAGATGCTCCGTTTTTTTAATTCTTCTACGGGTCTGAATTTTTGAGAATTCTTATTGCAGAGAAAATCGAACTCTGGCAGGATATTAATCTGCGTTCCCCTTTGCAGGAGAAACTGTCGTTAGATCCGATGTGCTTTTGCCGACTCGGCAAGAAAGAGGGCCTTGATTAAGCAGATCTGTATACTGCCTTTAATCCACCCCAAAAGTTCATAACTGCTCATTTTATTATCCGAAACGTAAACAAAGCAATTTCTGAAGAAATAACGGACTTTTATTCATTAATCCGACATATTTTGATCACTTCAAACGCGATTTTAGGTGATACTCTTATTTGAGTAGATGTTCTGTTTATTTTAAACAGTATTTTATTTTGTCTACCGGACCGAATATTCGAGAAATCTTATTATGGATCCTGTCGCGGGTGCATTTTTCTTTAATAAGACTTCCCGAATATTTAGACCCGTAAACGCAAATAAAAAATGTTTAAAATAAATAGTGCGTCTACTTAAATATATATATATATATATATATATATATATATATATATATATATATGAAAGACTAATAGACTAACAGACTTTTATTTATTGATCCGACATATTTTTATCACTCGAAATTATAACAGTGTCAGCGGCAGTCCGTTGCATACTTATAACTGGATCCTGTATGATTCATTGCATATGTGCCGTAGACGAAGGTCATGTAATCAAGTGTATGGGTCACTCCCTGGCACTTTAAACAATTTCATGCAATCGGTACTTTCTTCTACTTTGATTTTATTTCATCTCCAGCTAACTCTTGCAAAGCCAAACGGCAATAGGGAATGGATGATGGAAGGAGATTTTGGCGAAAGTAGATCTGCACGTTGTCGATGAATTTAGTCTTCAACACCATCATCATAGCGGAAGTGATCAGCAAACAAGTAATTAAATTCTTGGATACATAAAAGCCGATAAAGCCACATACACACACACACACACACACACACACACACACACACACACACACACACATATATATATATATATATATATATATATTGGCAGTTAGTAACTTTTGGGGTTTCACCGCAATTTACAAATACTATATAAGATAGATAAGTGGTGATATTCACTGATATGGTTTTGTGAAAAAACAACGTATGGTAATGTCCGGAATCGTGTGATAAAAACAACATTAGTGTGTCTTATAAAGATTTTTTATTTTCTGAAATAAGGATCACGCTCATCAATTTTCTTTAGCAATCTCCTCCCAAAACAACTCTAAGCATTTTCGGCAACTTGTATCGATTTAAAGAATGTCTCGGTAAAAAAAAAAAAAATATTACAAAAAATATACACACTATTAAAACCGTTTCATCGTATCATTTGATAATATTACCACAATTTCTATAAGGCTGTTTACACTATTCGGACTGTTGTCCTCATTATCATATTCACGACGCTTTTGCCGTTGTACGCCCAGGCCTTCTTCAGGTGATATCCGTTGAAATTTCGAACCGAAACCTTTATTTCGTCTTCTTGGGTAGATTTTTCTTGTTTCATGTGCCATGCCTTTCCGGATATCCCAGTGTCAGCTATTTCCATTTAGTAGCTTTTGTTAAGTTTTTGTTCACCTCTGCTGTGGCCAGGGATTGAACTCAGAACTCTTTGGGTCAAGCCACAGTATTACCACCACTTTCATCCACTGGCCCATGTGAATATGATAACAAATGTGAGGACAACAGTCTGAACAATGTAAATAGTGTAAATAGTTACAATACCTCATCTCAGATCTATCGACAGAGGCTCTTCTGTCTGATATGAAAATAGTGTCAAAAACGACAACTCGGCCATTCTAAGTGGATTCAAACTAGCGGACATTCTACTCTTAATAGTTTGACTCTAGTCTTTTTTTTTAAAAACATTTCTAATTGTACAAATACAGTTTACTCTGCTAGTTTCAATTTTTTTTTTTTTAAAAAAAAAGGCTAATGGTTCCCAGACTTTTAATTGCAATTACTTGATGTTGAATGGAAGCATTGAGAGGTGAGTGTTAAGTCGTAAAAAATTATTTTTTGCCGTATTACCAGAATGGACAACAAGCTACGAATTGGGCGACATTTTGAAAAAAAAAAAAATCAGCGTTAATAAATTTTGTACTGAAATTCCATTATAGGCAAAGATAGCTCAGCTTATTTTAAAACTAGCTTCAAAAAGTTGCAAGTAGAGAAAGTCAAAATTTATTATCACTGGTAGCATAAAATGCCGCAAGTAGTAACATTTCAAATTTAGTAGCGTTGGTTTTTTAAAAATAGTTTCCAAACGTTTTAACTAATGAATTTCAAAATTTAGTAGTATAGGGCCTTTAAAATGTAGTTTTGAAAAGTTACACCGAAAAATATTTAAAATTTAGTTAAGTTAGACTTTCAACTTTTGACAGTCGTAAAATTCAAAATTTAGGGGCGCTGGTCTTTGAAAAATAGCCCCTAAATTCATAACTAATGGAATTGAAAAAAATAGTTTCGCTTGTGTTTTAAAAGTAGCCAAATTTGTTAGCATTGGTTCATAGCATAAATTATAAACTTTATATCGCATGAAAATGTTTTTTTAATCGACATAAAATTAAGACGTGAACAATTTAAATCTTAAGTTCAACTGAATTATTTTAACTTAGATTCTTCAAATATTTTACATACAACCACTTCAAAAAGAAATCACACTCACATTTTTTACTGGATTAGCAAACAGCACAATTGGTTACAATCATTAACTTGAAAATATTTTTGTATATGAGAAAACTAATGCTGACTAAATTTCACATTATTTAGAGAGTTAATAAAATTTTAGGTTTTACTTTATTATTCTGTTTATATGAGTCTAACATCAAATAAATAATTTGTATTGTGATTCCTTGAGTTACTAATAAAGATCTTACGCTCATCTACACACCGAAGGGATGTTCGGTGTGGTGTAATCGATTACAGTTTGGAATGAGAAATCGGAGGGCCGAGTTCGAACTCCAGTCGGGTTTGTTACATTCACTTAAGCGCAAATAGCCGCTAGTTATGGGTTGAATAGCAGGACAGGCTATAGCTTTGGTTGGCAACCAGTTCACCGAATAAAGAGATAGCAGCCGACTTCGGGAAAATCTTCTGCCTCGTCAGTCATGACCCAAAAGAGACATGATCGCCCAAGTGTGAGTCACGTGATGGCGTTTCACTGACTGACAAACCGAAAAGAAATGCTCTAAGCTATTGTAGAGATTAACCGAGATTAAATTAATCCGGGACATTTGCGGGGAGATAGAAGATTGCATTGCGCCAATCTTTGAAGTAAGGAGGATCTTTCCGTCTTGACAAGCAATATTAGATTTCTTAGATTTTATTGTTTTCATTTCGGCTCGAATGTCTCTGCCCATTGCTAGAGATGGACAATAGCCAACTGTAGGGGTTGATATTAATCGTTGTGTACAAAAGTTTCCAGCTAAAAACCGGTTTCCAATTGTGCATTAAGTTAACAGTTTTCACAAAGAGAGAGCTGAGAACTTCTGCACACACACAATATATCTCATAACATGAAATTAAATTATCAGCCGAAGTGTTGCTTTTCTAGGTCGAATACACTTCAACCGTCAAAACCCAACGGAATTTAAAATTCTAAATATAATGTCCTTAATCGACAGAGATCTTCTCTTCAAGGAATACTTCTAATTCGAGATGAGGTTAGGGTTAATCTCCAGCACCTGAGGATTTGCCAAAGGCAAAAATACCATGGGAGCTTGAGTAATTTTTCCCCTAGCCACGTGTATGCGTAGGCCTGCCTCTTTAAACTCAGCCTTGAGTCACATTGAGTTAGAGTGAAGGTAATGATAAATATCTACCCTCCAACCGCAGCAAAAGAGAAACAGGAAATATAGATTCCGACTAGTTTTAAACTAGTAATTGATATGTCGAGACTTCGTCTTTGGTAGATAGAGGCTTATCAACATTTCTACGAAGACTATGGCTGGACAGGCGTAAAATTGCAATCATATTAATTCAGTCAGTTATGTGCCATGCGTGATACACGCTGAGGCGATCATGTATCGAAAGATACATGACTGACGAAGCAGATTTTTTTTTCCGCAGTAAGTTGTCATTTCTTTCTGTGGTAGACCAGTTGCCATCCAAGGCTATAGAACCTGGTCTGTCCCGCTAGTTACCCATAGCTGGAGCGATAAAAAGGGGATTTATACCTTTCCTAAAGGTATTAGCACGTAAGTGAATATAATGGATTCGACTGGAATTCGAACTTGGCACTTCGATTCCTTAGTCCGAGACGAGTATGAGCCTAAAACAACTTCTGTTCTCAAATGAAGTCGATTCATTTTTATTTCAAAAATGTTTATTTAATCGACAGATTTAACATAAATTTAATCTAAATAATATTTGTAAATGTCCGTTATTTCTTGATAAAGACACCTGAAAACCCTTCGCTGTGTCCTGATAAATAAGTATCAAATTAAATCCCTGCCAATAAGGATTAATCTAATGCAGGAGTCGTCAAACTTTGTCGAATAGAGACCCCTTTCTGTTTCTCTTCCTTCCCCAGCGACCCCAATTTAAAATATCTTTGAACCTTAAAACTCGCAGTGATGTTGGTAATTACAATATTATCTAAAATGTAAACAAGTTAAGAAATTTGAATCAGGTTCAGGATTTTCCATACAAAATATATTGAAGAAAATATATTAAATAACTCCAATGAATCAAGTAAATAATATATGAAGTACTCCAAGCGTAAATACAACCGTTGTTATTGAACAGAAATGTCTGACCGCTTCACATATCCAACTGCAAAATTGTACTAATTAAATTAAATAAACAAATATTGCATCGTATTAAATGCAATCATATCAATCAAGCCAAATGACCTTCATAATCATAAACTCTATTTTACAGGCAGAGGTTGAAAAAAGTGGATTGTTATCTTAAAATCAACTTGGAACAATTAAAAAAGAGCAAGCAATGTTCAATGGAACATTAAATAATTATTTTTTTTTAAATTAAGTCTCATCCAAATAATTTGAAAGTTAATTGGTTAGATGTAAGTAAGGCTTTTTATCCGTTATATTTAACGCCCCCCACCCCGCCACGTGGGTCGTATGTGGCACAAGGCCGAGTTTATCGTGGGTTCCCTTCGAACCCGTCTAAACGGGTTCAGGGCCTGTCTACCTCCCCGGATGAAACTTTGCCCATCGGCAAGGCTTCGTCCGAGTTCCTCTCCGCCGAGGCGGAGAGTTTGACAGTAATTAACGGTTTGGCAGCACCGTTCCAAGGTTTTTTTTACCCGTCAAGCTCAGTGCCTTTCTTTCATCTGGAGCGAAGAATACAACATACATGTACCCTAAGTAAAATTTAGCTGTCATTCGCACACCAAACCCACATTCAAGTCATTGATTATCATCGCCCCCCCCTGGAAGTGCTCACCAACTCGTAGGGGGTCGTTCTGACCCGTTTGACGACCCCTGATCTAATCGATAAAATAAACATGATAGTCAAACGAATTTCGCTAAGTTACAAAAAAGAAAAAAAAGATGGCGTAAAAAGTGGGGTAATAATGCCCATCAAAAACAGAAGACGGGTTGAATAAGAAGGATCCACCAAACGGTGGACATTTTCACAGAAGTATGCACCAACATCGACATACGGAATGATATATACAAAGATTCAATACGCGCGCCTGTTTTCACTATGATGCCTGGGTTAATTTTAACCAAATATTTGCAAACAATTTTACTCTGATTTACATACAAATGTATCAAATAGTTAAAAAATGACTGATATATTACCATCAAGATATGTCCCAATTAACAATCAAATACAAACCAATACATTATATCTATCTATCTATCTATCTATCTATCTATCTATCTATCTATCTATCTATATACTAATGATAAATATACACTTTTCATTTATTTTCATTTTATTACCACAAGAACTCACTGTGCGGTAGTTTATATGTTTATATATATATATATATAT